>OZ038480.1:66348182-66405682 GCA_964036315.1 Acanthosepion esculentum | reverse complement strand
TTACCAAGTGCTTCATTGATTCAATGTGTAATGATAGTTAAGACGTCAGCACTGAAAACCTAGAGGAGCAAAACGTATACTGTTTGTCTCTCAGGAGGTTGTTTTTGTTGGGGGTGATCAACAACTTTCTTGTTGATGATCAACTCCAAAATGTTTGCTGTGACATTAAGGAGGCTGATGGTGTAATATTGTGGTGGAGATGAGCACTCGCCCATATTTTGTAAATAGGACATAAGCTAACACATACCGTGGACTTGAGAACATTTCTCCTTCAGAGAGTAGTTAAACAGCTGTACCAAGATTGGGGAGAGTTCTGGGTTCATATATATAGTTTTAAAATTTCCCTCTTGAATATTTAAATAAATTAGATTTCTAATTTGTTAGTGTCTATTTGATGCAAACAATGTTGTTGTTTTTTTTCCTTTTTTTCCTTTTTTTAATCAACAAAATGAAATATTAAAGAGGATTTGAGTTTTACCCAAGATCATACAAAGATATGTCAAGAATTTGTTTTTTTTACTAAGCATTCTCATATTCCTTTGTTAGATTCTGGTTTAAACAAGTTCTAATGGTGCTATGATAGCAAACCTCAAAAAATATAGGAACTTCTCTTACATGTTTTGTTTATTTTTTTATGCTTATAGTGGCTCCATTTTCTTAATACCTGTTCTTTTTTGTGACTTTCAGGATACAAATTTAATTTGGCCTGCTTGTTAATTTTAAGGCTAACTTGTCTTAGATGTGTGGAGTTTACTATGTCTTTTTGTTTTTGCCTGTATATCAAAATGAGGAATCTGCTTTTGATGAAAAAATTAATAGAGGAGTGTTTGAAATATACATCTTTTAGTGTGTATTTACAGATATATGCATACACACCTGTTTCCTTCTATATTTTGCACACAAATCATCTACACACACACACACACACACACACACACACACAAAATATGTATGTTAGGGTTGGGTGCTTTTTTTTTTTCTCTCTCGTCAATAATCAATGTTAAAGTAATGTGCACTTCTTAAATGCATAGTAATCTCTGTTACCTATTACCTTTTTAATAATCTATATTTTACATTTCAATACATTCTGTATATATAAGATTTAAAAAAATAAAATGTACAAAAATTAATATTTTATTTCTTTTTTTTTTCTCTCTATCATTATTTAAGGACCGGAACCTCATATCTGTTAAGCATATATGTGAACATACTAAAGTAGACTAACTCTTGCTTTTTCAGATTTCCCTTGGTAGGTAAAATGCAACTAGACAATATGTAGTCAAGTAAATATTTTGAGGAAATGATTGTGGTCTGAAATAAATATCTTGTACGAAGTTTATATTAATTCTGCATAAAAGGAGAATTTATGTGTTGAAATTATTTAGTTTATCTATTGTGTGTGTGAAAATAGTTTGTCTGTTAAAGTTTACTGCCCCCCACCAAAAACAAAAACTGAGTTAGATCCATAAAACCATATATTTTGAATCATCATGAAAAGGATGTTTTGTATATCATTTATTTAGACTTACACAGAAATGTTAGTGTTGTACATATGTAATCATCTACGCCCGCACAACAATGATAGCCTTTTGAATTTTAAGTGAAAAAAGATATCCTTTATCATAATTGACTATATTCATATCATTAAATCAACATGCAAGGTCAATGTAACCTGGAATTGGTCTTTTACTTTTAACATAAATACAACATATTTCATCATAATTAAAATTTGATATTTAGTTTTACTGGGTATCACTGGTCAGACAAGCAAATATTATCATATAATTTTTGACATAAATAAAACTTGAAAACATGAATGGAAATTGAACATATTTTGGTGTATGTGTAGTTTTATTCTAAGCTCAGTAGAAGTCAAAATGTCATAGCTACTTAGAAATCAAAGATTGTTAATAAATCCAGTTGGTTTCTAATAAGGCTATAAAACCATTCCTGGAAATATTCCGAAAATTCTAATCAGAAAATATCTTTCAAGGTTTATTTCAGGTATAAGAATCGTCTTGGACCTTTTAAAAAGTGTATACAGTTGTCTACTTTCAATGTAAAATTTGAAGCAAAATCAAATTTTTTCTTGGCATCATGTAAGCAATGACATAATGAATTAATATTAATAGTGGTTTTAATTGATTAAGTAACTATCATTGTTTAATAAAACTTCTCAGTTTGCATTGAAGGTAATTTGGGGTTGATCAAAGAAAAATGTGTCTGGGTACTTGATTTTATAATTAACATGTGATCTATGAAAAATATGTATGTAAAAAGAAATAACACTCAAATTGTGCTGGTTGCTTGTAATAGATAATGAAAAAATAGGTAAAACAATTTGATGAATACTAATTATTAAATATAATTATGTTGGTTACTACATAATGGTAATGTAGTAGGTAGTAAAGTATATCTGAGTTTGAAATAATTGAAACATAGTACATGAATGATATGACGATATGTAATTTTATAACACATCAGCGCTTTAAATTCTTTATTTAATGCAAGCTATTGAGCTAGAGAAGGCTGAAATATTCTCTTTGTCTAATAGTGACCTTGAAATATAGTAACAGGCCATTCATGTATCTACATCCACTCGTCATCCTTTTGTTGGCTCTTAGAAAGCTTTAAGGCAACTAGAGCAAGGCATTCTAACCTGCATCATCCCCACTGTGCATTGATATTTGCATGTACATGTGTAAAATGTTTTGTCAATATGAGTTGTAGGAAATGGTGGATGTATATCTTTATGTATGTGAGCAAGAGATGGTCTTTTATGTAAGATTTTAACTTAATTAGCAAATGTTTGTAAAATTGATTGTTTTTTTTTGTTTTTTTTTTTGTCTTGCAGAAAAGAAAATTCAAATTTGTTTTCCTTATAGTCATAGATAAGTTCATGAAATAGTCTTAGATAAATATAAAAAAAAATTCTTTTAATTTTTTTTTTTTTTTTTTTTTTTTTTTTTTTTTAAACAATTTTTCATTTATGTGATAATTCAGTTTGTGTCTTTTTGACCATTGTAAAAAAAATATCCTATTATATAGGCATTTTTTTGTTGGAAGAGTAACAAACTTTATATATATATAATCTTTCCCTTGTGTAAGCCTACACACATTTTTTTTTTTCTTATAGGCATGTGCAGCTATTTTATGTGTGGATGCTTACACATTTACCTGATGTTCTCTCTTTTTATTGAGAGGCTAGGAGAGAGGGAGGTACACACAATATACAAAGGAGTGCTGAACAGTTCTTGACTTATTAACAAAACCAAAGACCAAACTTTTTTTTCTCTTAAGCCTTTGTTGGGTAGGAACTTTTCAGATAAACCTGTCCATGCAATTGTACATGCTCCTTGTTAACAAATCTATGTTCATATATATATATATATATATATATATATATATATATATATATATATATATATATATATATATATATAATGTGTGTATGTATATCCTTGGTCAT
The DNA here is from genome assembly GCA_964036315.1 of Acanthosepion esculentum. Lineage (NCBI taxonomy): Eukaryota > Metazoa > Mollusca > Cephalopoda > Sepiida > Sepiidae > Acanthosepion > Acanthosepion esculentum. The sequence goes on along the minus strand of OZ038480.1, from coordinate 66,402,213 downwards.
TATATATGTGTAAAAATATATATATATTTTAAGTGTACAGCTGATACCATCTTTGTTACATTTATCATCAAGGCTGCTTTCCCTGAATCTTTCCAATTTTTTCATTTCCAAAATGAAAGCTGGAATTGATTTGATATCTCTGAAGAGGAATGGTAGAGAATTTCAGATACAAAGGTTACATACATGTGCTTGCTTGCCTGCATTTTGGAAATAACTAACAGACATGCAGTATGACTTAAATGTTTTTGCTCATTCTGAAATAAAAAAATCTCGCATATAATTTGTCATGTTTATACAAATTAAAATTATATATAAATTTTAATTTTTACAGAAGCATGTAAGTGTGCATATTTATAATATATAACCATGTGTACATACCTGTATGAATTACTCTTGTACTGACATATGTTCATTAAATATTTGAACTGTTTATATAGAGATGCATACACATTATATGCAAATTGATGTGTCAGATGTGAAAATGCATTAAAATGTAGATTGATTTCGCAATACTTGCGCAGCCTTAAGAGCAAGGAAACGAGTATTCTATATATGGTATAATATTTTTTCATACTCTTGTAGTAATATGTTGAAAGTAATGAGAGATGAGAATATAAGATTTTATTATTATATATATATATATATATATATATATATGACCCTTATATAAACAGCCGAGAAAAATAACAGCACTAGTCGCCTGACGATTGCACTAGCATGAAACAGACTGTCGCCTCTAAGTGCTGACTTCCATGTCCACTTTTATATTTACACACGCTCTATCTCTGATATTGAGCACTTTACCCCATAAATATAGCACACTTTAAGACTATATTTCTGCATATATATATATATATATATATATATAAACATTTTAAATACACACACACACACACACACACACACACACACACACACACGTGTGTGTGTGTGTGTAAATATTTTAAATATATATATATATATATATCAAATTTTTCATTATTAATAATTCACCACTTGAACATAAACACTGGAATTGTAAGCATTTTCCAGAAGTGTATACATACATTAAAGTTTACAGAGTTATGTAATAAGTACTTATTTAGGTATGCTGATATATAGTGAGTTTTTGGAATAATACTTATAGAGTTCAAGGATATTTACTTACATATTGATACAGACACACACACACACACACACACACACACACACATATATATAATATTAGAATTATACATTTGCACAGAGTACTATCTATTTTATATAGAATATGTTTATTTTTGTCCAGTTTGTTTGGTGTACAAGAGGTATACTGAGGGGAGGGAAAGAAATTAAAGTCTGATATATATGACAATACTGATATATACTACCTTAGCATAGATACCTATAGATATGTACACATTTTTCTACATGGAAGTTTTATATTGATGTATATAAAGTTCACTTCAGTTCTGCTATATAGACACTTAGATACATATGTAAATTACAGACATATACATTGTGAGTTGGAAGACTGTATTGTATATGAATGGTGATATGTATATAATGTTACTACCATCACTTTTTTTCTCTCTCTGTAACGGTGCCGGATGCTGCAGTTGCCAAAGGCATATCGCAATTTATTGATTATTTTATTTTATTTTTTTGTCGCTTTCCCATGTGTGTTTTGTTTTTTTTTGCTTGCCCCTGTGCTTCTACTTACACACTTCAATCCTTCCTGATATTCAATTCCTAATTTTAACATATTTTTTTCTCTACTTTCTGTCCCTTTATTCTCCTCTCTCCAAGCTACATTTCCTTCTTTATGGCTTCCTAGAAAATTTAATTGTGATCTCTCTCAGATGTAGACCTAGAACCATCACGCTCTACATGGTGTTGTGATATAGCATAGCTGTCAGCTTGAGCATATTAGAGAGAAGGGAAGACAGCATAGGTGAACAAGGAGAAATTCCTATGAGATGAAAAGAGATGCAACAATGATGTTGAGATGATGATGAAGACACATTTTATGAATGATGCCACTGGTTTGGCAGTAAAATAAGGCTGTGTCTTACCATTGAGGGAATAGTAGGCCTTTTCTTTTTATCTACCAAAATGTAGGAATTACCCAGAAACATTCTTTTATCTGCACCCTGTCACATCTTCTACCACAAAGTGTCCTTAGTTGTCAAATAATTAGTGACTTGATGGAAGACAAATTAACAATATTATTGGCATTGTAGATTTTTATAAGCATTAGATAACTGGAGTCCTTTACTCTTGTGTATTTAGTAATAAGAATTGTGAAATTGACATGAAATATTAGAATAATATAGTATGGGAGATATATATATATATATATATAATTGTGGACATAGGAATCAACACTGTATGGTGACTGAGTTTCACACTTGAATTGATCTTTAAAACCTGTATCAGAAAATTGCTTGAGGCTTAAAATTGATGCTCACCCTGCAGTGTTGATTCCTATTTCCATAGTTTATATAAACACTCACTCCCTAATACTGATTCTGCTTCCTTCATAATTATAGCATATTTTAAGCAACATCATATATGACCGACTTCTATTGTCTCTGAATGTTTTTATACTAAAAACTATTCAATGTAGGTTAACTGGATCTGTTAGGAAGGGTTGTACCTAGTTATGTTTTTCAAGTGTAATATTTAAAACCTACATTTTTTTTATTTCTTTATAATTTGGACTTGGTATACTCATTTGGAAAATTCTGATAAAGTAAAAATATCACGATATAGCTAGTGAATCTGATCAAGGCTAGGTTCTCTATAATGGTATTTTATACATGACTAACATTACCATATTTAATATTATTGCCTGTGTATTTTGATAATTTTCATTATCTTTTTAGGAATCTGCTTGCTGATAAAAGCTCTGTCATAATGCATATTATTTTCATTTGTTTTGTAAGTCTGTTTTTGGAACTACGGTTTGAAGGATTCTTAACAAAAATGGATTATCTATCATCTCCCCACCTTGAATTTCTCTATCAAGTTGTTTTAAAATTGGGACAAGTTGAGGAATGGCCATTAGGTTGGAAGTTACAGTGAGTTTTTGACTCCTTTCTTGGGAATAACGCAGTAGGTAGATAGGTAAAATTTCACACACACGTATATATATATATATATATATATATATAATATTACTTCAAATGTTACTTTTAGTGGATACCTGTAGTTGAATAAACTCCCTTTTTCTTTTTCTTTATATATATATAAAGCAGTGTTCCTTTTGTCTACCACCAGCGTGTACAGTTGAGAAACTTAAAGAAAAGGTGCACTCTAGAGTGTGCAGGCTGGGAGATGAAATAAGTTTAAGCCAGATTTTCAATGTGCAACTTACACGTCAAGTGCTTAAACATCAGGTTTAAAAAAAAAACTAAACAGATTTAGTATAGTCCAGTAATGCCTTGAGATGTGAGTTTAATTTGTTCCAAGACCGTGCTCATAACTCAGGACTCATATTGTGGAAAAATTACTGAGAAGGATTTCTCTTCTACGATCAAAGATCAGGACAAATCTGAATGTTGCTAGTCAGAAGGATGAACTCTCTGTGAAGATTTTTTATTTTTTTTGGGCTCTTCATAAGAATGCATTAATGTATCTAATGGAGATAGATCTTTTAACAAATTGCAACTGCAGTCTTGTGAGGAAGAGTGGGTGGATATTGAAAAGGAATCCTTGAGGTTTTCATTAAAGTTCTGGAGAGTACTTGAGGATCTGGAACTTAAATTCCTCCCTGCCGCATGTGATTCTTTGAATTCGTCCTCCAGACCCCCAAGATGGGTAGGAACCAGTCTTCATTTGTCATCAACCAACCACAGATCCAGATTACTGGTCATACATTCAATGGCCAGGAAATGCATAATGACTAGATGACTTTTTGAAACTTATCTTTGAAAATTGTATAGCAGGCCTGGCCAACGATGCTGAGAGGCTAAACAATTTAAAATGTTCACTTGCTGGAAAGGCCTTACTCCTGATCAACCATCTCAATATCAGCAATAAGAATTATTGAATGGCCCTTGATATCCTGAAGGATGAATATCTGGATAAAGATGAAATTATCAACATTTTCCAAGACATACTGGACTTCTCTGTTAAACGAGAAGTTTTTTTTTTCATCTTTGACTGAGTTTATATCCAGGACAGCCTCACTTCTGATGGAATGCGCCTTCAACTGTGATTTCTCAAATGACCAGTCTTCTGGAGCTCACCTCATGGCAAAAATCCTTTTCTCTAAATTCTCCAGAGGAGTTAAGGGCAAATTGATTCAGCTCTCAGGTAAGAGAATTTCCATTCCATCTTAGGGGATACCAAGGAGGCAATTAAACGTCTGTTTATCAAGGGGGGTAATTCCTCGGACTCTGCCCATAATCCTGAGCAGGGCTCTTTTAGAGATGCGGACTCACTGCCTCTATCCAACATCACCCAGAGGGATTCTTCCTTCCCTGTTGACTCTGCATCTTGTACTTATTCTAGGAGTTCAACTAATCTCCTGCCTGTCTTGTGTGTGTCCTTTGGTAGAAATGGTGAAAGTGTCTCTTCTAATTGTTTGTTGGACACTGGTAATAGGCAGACTTATCTGTCCAGTGAAGCTTTGAAGCCTCTTGGCAGCCAGGAGTCCTTAGGGCTTGATTGTGAATTCAAGTTATCAACACTACTTGGAGACTATAATTGCTTCAAGAAGATACTCCTGGAAATCAATGTTGGTTCCAGTTGTCCACTTACACTCTCAGTGGATGATAACATTGTCAGTGTACATTGATGAGCTGGACTCACTTTTTGGATGAATTCCAGCATAATAACTGTCCCCTTGCAGGCAGGTTTGACAGAGGCAACAATTTTATTCCAATTAATGGCATTGTTGGACTAGATTTAATTCAGCACCTAGGACCCCTTTAGCTGGTGCCTTTTCTGTAAAGATGGGTGTTTTCAGTCCCAACGAGTTTGTCCCATTTTGAAAGGTGACAAGATTTCAATCACCGGGACCTTCTTAGTATGAGAACCGGGAGTGCCTTGCATTTGATTCCGTGTTAGCATTCACAGCTGAAGTTAAAATCTTGCACCTGTGTTTTGTGCTGGAGTCTAGGAGTACATATGAAGATCCTCTAAGTGATTTCTTCCCTGACAGTGATGTACAAAGAGGTTTAGAAAGAATGTTCAGCATGGAGTCTCTGGGGATTAAGGAACAAGAGTTGTCTAACTATGACAGACAGATGGTTGCGCTCTTTAGACAATCTATCATATTCAAGGACAATAAGTATTACATTCAACTACTTTGGGAGTCCAAAAAATTATCTTGTGTTCCTTCCAACCATTCTGTGGCCATTTGTATCTTGGACCCTGTGGCATGGAAACTGGAACGCGATGGGCTTTATCAGGATTACTTGGAGGTTTTCTGTCAACAAGAATGTGACAGATTAATAGAGATTTTTGTTCCCCCTCACCAGTTTAAGGAATATATTTGGATTCCACACAGGTGTGTCCTGAAGGCAGATCCTATGTCTACTACTAGAATTCAACCTGTTTTCAACTGCAGTCTCAAGACAAATAACTCCCATTCTCTTAATGAGACTGCCTACCAGGGAGTGAACTTTATGAGCGACCTGTTGGAATTACTGCTATCCTTTCGAGCAAACAATCACATTGTATTGGCGGATATCAGAAAGGCCTTCTTAATGATCCGTCTGGACCTAGAAGCCGATAAGAACTGTTCTGTTTCTTTCTGAAAAACAACGGTAGGCTGTGTTTCAGGTATACCACATTTTCTGATTCATATACTGAGTTGTATTCTCTGGCAACATGCTGCTCAATTTCCTTTGGATCCTTGTTGATGTATGATGGAGAATTGGTTCTACATGGACAATCTGGTGAAGACCAGTGATAGTCCAAATGAGCTATGCCATTTATATGCCCTTTCCAGAGACTGATTGCGACTGGGAGGGTTTGAGCTGCAGCTCTAACTGTTTGAAGATTCTCGACAAAATGAAGACTGATGGTACCAGTCATGGGGTTGATTGGGAGAAAGTGCTTGGATATTATAATCCACTCATTGACACACAGCGTATTGCTCCCATAAGTTGTGACCCTAATTCTTCCACAAAGTGGTGCATACTCACGGAAACAGCAAGAGTCTTTGACCCTTTGTCTTTATACTTGCCTGTCATGTTGCAAGGTCGTATCCTGTTGAGTGATCTATGGAAGAAGGGCTTAGGATGGGATGATTTGGATCCGGATGAATTTTCATCTAGATGGAGGAGCCTTTCAGCTGATCTTTCTGGGTTGGACAATTACCTTCCCCTGGGAGGCTTTCAGTGAGAATGAGGCCAGTGAGATGTTCCTCTTCTGTGAATCATTACCAGGGGCATATGGGTTTGCTGCGTATGTGGTGCAGAATTGCCAGTCTTACCTGGTTTTTGCTAAGGCTAAAGTGGCACCCTTAAAGAAGAAAAATCTTCCCATCTTGGAACTTTTGGCCATGTTTTGGGCACTGAAATTCTTGCCCACTGTCTTGAGTGGTTGCGGTGGATTCACCCCAACCAAAATACAGGTAATCACGGATTCCCAAGTATTATTCCATGGACCACACAGGAGTTGCCATGTCTCGATCAACATAGCCAATGGTTAGCCGGTTCTTCATCGAATGCTACTGTCATCCAGGGAGAGGAAGTCTCAATGGTTCTGCTTTTGGAGAAATTTTCTTCCTTTGTGAAGCCTTTGAGGGTAACAAAATTATTCATAAAGTTTATTAATAAATTGTGGCAGTTGGAGGTTGATAGTGAGAGACTGGCAGCCATACTTCTGAAGAAGACAATGCAACAGGAAGCTTATCCTGAGGAATTGGCATTCTTGCAGGATCCTTCAGGCAGTAATGTTCTTAGGTTGGTGGGGGACCTTGATCTGTACATTGACGAGGAGGGCCTGGTTAGGTTCAGTGGCATAATTTATAATTCAACACCCTATTCTATTGGCAAAGCATTACCTGATAACCAAACTCCTCATAATGGATGCTCATACCAGGTGCCAACACTTGGTAGTTGGGTCCACATTGGCTGAGGTGAGATGAAGTAGTTATTGGGTGCCCAAGGGAAGACAGGCTGTGAAGATGGTTTTGGTTACTTGTGCGTTGCACAAGAGGTACAATGCCAGGCATGTCCTGTCTCCCAATGTGGCCAGTTTACCTATTTTGCATGTGAAGCCGGAGGTCCCTTTCAGACATACAGGAAATGACTACATTAGGCACCTTTTGAGGTGGTGCCAGACTTGTGTGTGCTGTCTTTCTTTCAAGCTTTGGTGCATTTCATCAACTTGTATGGTATACTAGCTGCCATCTACAGCGATAATATTAAGACCTTCCTGGGTGGTAGTCAGCTGTTCAGGAAGATATTGTGCCATGATTTCCAACAGAAGTTTGTCCCTTGCCAAATTAAGTTCTGCCTTATCCCCTGGGTTGGAGGTATCTGGGAAAGAAGTATACAAACAATCAAAGCCTGTCTCCACAAGGTTGTGGGACAGTTCAAGAAAAGATTATTTCTCATGACTAACCCTTATCTCTGACATCCAGAAGGCTGTCAATAATTGCTCCCTAACCTATCGTGAATCAGCAGAGAGAGAGAGAGATGGAAGCAGTAACACCGAGTATGTTTTTGCAGTCAAATGTGAGTCTAGGGCTGCTTTTGGACTTGAACAAGGAAGATTGTGTGCTCTTAACTGAAACTCGCTTGTATCTCAAGGCAAACAAAATCAGCTGGATGCTGGTTCATATCTCAAAAAAAAACTTCTATATCAGTACACTTGTACCTCAAGGCATTACTGTATATAGATTTAGTATATCATTGTTTCTCTCTTGTCAGAAATAATTTTATTAGTTCAGAAAGAAGCCGAAACTATGGGAATGTTGAAGTAATAGTAACGTCAGTGGGCAGTAATAAGGAAAACTTGAATGTTTCCTTCACAGATTAAGTTCAAATACATTTGGTGCTGAAATACAATTGTGTTTTCATTCCTTTTCCTATCACTGTGTCGATTTTTATATATATATATATATATATATATATATATAATATATATATATATAATCATTAGAATGAATGAAAGTCTTTACATTAGTTTAATAACTCCTACTCATAACTAGTTATTAATAACTGAATCTAGCCTCTTTGGTACATCATTATGTCAAGCATCATACACTGCTATTTAGTTCAGGTCATATGGTCGATTATAATGTAGGTATTCCCGTGAATAAACTGATTCACATGTATACATACCCATATGCATGACTAGGCTTAGTTATACACATATATTGGCAGAAGTATTTTCTGCATATATCCGCTGCTGTTAGTGGGTTGAAACCAAAAAGCTTTTTTGTTCAACCAAGTTCATGTCACCTAGTAACCAATTGTCATGCGAGCAGCTACTCCTGCTTCCATGGTGAGCATACCTGTAAATAAAAAAAAGAAAGAAAAGCATTTCCTTTCTGATCCATGAAAAACTATAGTAGAAAATCCATCGACAATCTGCATTGCATTTCTTTGATCTTTTAACATGGATATTTTTTTAATCTGTTAGTAAAATTACAATGATATCCTTCACAAAACCATTTGGCTTCCATTTAGTTTCTCTCTTCATTCATTTTTAACTTTATGAAGTGATATCAATGATTTTGCTGTTATTGACCCTTCTTAGTTTTTGCAGCCTTTGATAAGTTCAGTCTTCCTTTGGATAAAAAAAAAAAATATTACTACTGTTAGTATCATGAGAGCTACCATCATTGTTACTTGTCATTCTAACCATTCCCGCCAGCATCTTCACCTCCATATTCAGTTTCATTCTGAGTTTTTACTTTTTGATGTTTTTGAAAAGTATGCATGCTTATTTATACGTGACTATTTTTCCTTGTTTTTTTTATTTTTTAGAAAATCTTTTAAACAGCAAAATTGACAAAATGGCATTAAGAATTTTGTCACTGAAAGTTAATTTAATTTTTTTTCTTTATGCTATTACCCTTCATAATAACAAATATTTTGATTTTAAAATTGATTTTTAATAGTTTTCTTTATAACACGTGAAGTATGTTCATACCATCTTGTATGAAAACAAAAAATGAATGTGACTTTGCACTACTGATTTTGCTATGCAGAAATTTGCCCATTTGAAAAAAAAAATTGAATAAAAATTTAATTTAATATTTTGTCCATATTATTCTTCATAACAAATATATTGACTTAAAAATTAAAAAAATTATTTACGGGTATTTAAAAAAAAAATGTATGTTGAATTTTACTGGCATTATTGTTAAAAATGTAAAACAAAATTAACTGGTTTAATATTTTTACAGTAAATTAAATACAAAAATACTATAAATATTATTAAACTGGTTAGTTTTTGTTTTAGATAATCATATGGGGGGGGGGGGTAATTGATCCGGAATATACTGCAGAAACAGTTAATTTCACTGAAAAAGTTTTTAAATTTTGGAAAATTGTCAGTGTCAAATAAATATATAGTGGCACTAAGAAAACTGATCGACTGAAAAAAGTGATATGAGATTTAGATGATGAGCATCTGTCATTTCTTTCTAATTTTGGGGGAATGACAAAAAGAATGGAAGGAAAGCAAGGGAAAAGAATGAAATCATTAACAAGAGACACGAGTTTAGCCATTGAATATTCATGCAGTAGCTTAATTGAGGTTTACAGATATTTGCTAAACAGTGGGTTTAGTTTGGTGAATTTATCACAGACTATTTAGAAAATGAATTTGGAAAAGTAAAACAAATTTCTGGAGGTGCATATTTTATAACAGTTTAAAATATTGAAAAAACTTCATATTGAAAAATTAAACTACTTAAATTAAATGTTGATGTCAAAGAATACAACTTTGATCCAGGTCATAATTGCTGGATAAAATGGGATGCAAAACATTTGATAACTTAGCAAACCTTGAAACTAGGATCCCTAAAGATATTAAAATGTCATTTTTATATATAGCAGGCAATCTTATAAAAGATTGTTCCACAGAAGGGGAAATATTTAATAATACTAGTTTTTATTTCCAAGAGTATGGACATTTTTTGAAAGAAATAGATCATTATAATTTAAAAATTCCACTGGGTACCATGGTTCAGTGGGCATTTTTCTGTTTTATAATGTTTGGTGTTGTTAAATTGAAGACTTGCAGAATTTCTTTGACAAAAATCTTTGTTAGTTTCTGATATTATCATTTCAATATGAAGAGAGAGTATTGTCAAATATATTTTTCAAAAATAGTCTGATTTACCTAAGACAATTGAAGAATCGGTATAAAAATTTTGAAATTATTTAAAAATTTTATTTATAAGATAAAAAATGTTTATACAATTCTCTTCAAGATTACGCGACCAGTATTAAAAAATCATTTTTTCAAGTAGTAACTTATTTATTCAGAGAAATATTTTCAAGATATTTTTATTTTCAATTTTCCCCCTCTTTTTTACATATATTTAATTGGTTAACTCCCCAAATTACCCTGTTAATTAATTTTGTGTTCTTGTCAATGTAAATTGATTTTAATTATGTATACTGGTAATATCTATTATTGTATCATAGTGAAATAAGTCTTTTCTTCATCATCTCTGAAACTAATTGTACATGTAACAGAAATCATAATAAACTTTGTAAAGATTATCAAAATAATTGCTTCTCTGAAATTCACATTTGTTGTAAAGTATTTTCAGACTTTGTTGATACAATTTTGCAAAATGTTGTAATTGCTTTCTGATTGTATTATACAATTTTATATTTTCTGTAATCATTTGGTATAAACAAATCCACTCATTATTTTTGCAATATTGCCTAAACATGTCTAATTTATGTCAAAGAAAGTGATTTTATTTGCATTTAGTTATTTTATGGTAGAGGAGGTTATTTTTGTTCTTTCTTTGTACATTTGCATTTATGGAAATAAGTCAATAATTGTAAGCTGCTTTCTAATATTATGTATAGGTGCTAATTAGCTAATTACTGGACATTACTAATAAGTTCTTTGCTAAAAATATTCTCTGAAATTGTAATTTAGGTTTCCACATGTCCACCCCCATTTGCATTGTTGTTAGTCTTAATTTATCTCTATTAATTCTGGGATGAAGATGATGTTGCCTTTCCAGTGTCTCTTGAAAAATTAAACTGTATATTCACTAGTTAATGAATCCACTATTAATGTTACCATTATTCTCATGGCTATTAACTTTTTGTAATGATAATTATTCCTATACTTTCTGACCCATTGTGGTTATTTATAACTACAATGATGTCTTTTATGTTAAACTTTTTTCTGCTGTTCAATTTTGAGAAAGTTTCTTCTGGATTTGGTAACAGGTAGTTGTGTATTTCAAGACAACTATTTAATCCAGTTGAAAAATCCGTGCAAACACACATTTTGTCATTTTTTTTCTTTACATATGATGCTGGTGCAGTCGATTTCAAATTGGGTACTTTCTGCAAGACACCAATTCTTTCTAGTCTGTCCAACTCTTCATTTATTTGTTGTAATGCTGCCTATGGTACAATCCATTTTGGTTTAAATATTGGTGTCAAGCCTTTTTTTTTTTTTTTTACTTAAAAATTTGCCGTGAATTTTGAAAGCCAACCAAGTTCATTAGACAGAACATAAAGAAAACCTTCTCTTAATTCTTCCTTCAGTTTTTTGCTGTGACTTTTTAAAGTTGTCACTTGTCCGCTTACATTTTTACAATAAGCATTTATTGGCAAATTCCACAATTCAAATAGTTCCATCCAGTCTGTACCGAATAAATTTGTTGCATTTCTTAGAACATAACCTTTTTTTACCTGCTTATTTTGAAAATAAACATTGCATGTTAATTCTCCCCAAAATATAATTTCTCGCCAGAAATTGAAGTTAGGACTTTGAAAGTACTTTTTAGTAAGTTTTTTTAAAAATTTCTTTCCATGTGGTTTCATTTACTATTGAAATGCCACTACCAGTATCTAGTAACATTTTACTCCTACATTATTGATTTGCACATTAACTAATTTTCTTTTGCATTTTTCCATGGACAGTTTTCCCAAGATACAATTTTTTGCACAGGCATAAAAGACAAAACATTATTCTTCAAAACCACTTCCAACAACTGTTGTTTTTGCAAATGTAGCAACTGCTGGGTATTTTGTTGTTGTTGCTTCTGTTGTTGAATTTCAACTATTGAAGCCAAAGTTTTCTCCATATCTACAAGAAATCTTTTTTTTTTTTTTTTTGTAACTCCTGTTGCACAAGTATAAGTTTTGAAAATCTGGTTGCCCACTATTATAACTGCAGTTATAATATGGTGCTTGTTATAACATGCTTGTGTTCAAGTTCCGCACCAACTATTATAACTCCAGTTATAATGTTGTGCTTTTTATCTTGCACTTGTCTTTGAACATCCTCATTGCCAACTATTATAACTTCCTATTGCAAGGTTATTGTTATAACACACACTGATATTATGTAATTTGTTAACGTATTCTCTATACATAATGTTTAGGCTATTGCCGTACACTTGTACAGTTAGTATGAAGACTGACTCTTAACCTCATACCATGGAACTCTTTATAGTATTGGACGAGTCCATAGAGTCACCAGGGGTGTGGGGAGGGTTTACTCTTTACTCCACAAAAACAAGTTTTAAGTTTTGACACTTGCAATAATAGGGTCCCCGATTTTCTGTTTCAAATTTTCCTTGATTCCATTTCCACTTTTGATAAATTCTGTTTTTTTTTCCGTTTTTAGTTTAGGGAAATTTCATTTTTACATTTTTTTTATAGTATTTTATGAGAAAACTGCAATGCAATATGCTATAATTATTATTAAAACTGAAAACAAAAACATAATTCAAAGTTTTATTGCATATAAAGAAATAGCAAATATCTACACATCTTTTTAAAAAAAATCTAAGTCCAAAAATAAATGATATGTAAAAATAAAAAAAATGTAACATGACTAGACGATAAAACAATGGAATGTTACAGTGCATATCTTTGAGGTTGAACTTTTAATCAGAGCTTCCTTCTTTAAGAACATGTTCAAAATACATTGAAATTGTTTTTGTCTTTTTAAGCAAAAGGATTTAGATTGATTTATAATATAAAAATCACATTTAAAGTATCAACAGCAAATAACTTGAATCTCAATAATAAATATCTGAATAAAGTCAAACATTTTGACTAAAATTTTACAAAACAGTAATTTAAACTATCTTTGTAACAAAGTATCAGAAAACAAATTAGACATATTATTCAAAATTTAAATAAAACAACTTATCCCAAGTTGAAATACTGCTCAAATTTAAAATTGTTAATTTCTTAATTTGGGAAATATCTAATCTTCAAATCTCTTCTCTAAATCTCCATTGTAATCCAACATTGTGAATTGCTTGGTGTTCTCAGGGGTAAGACTTTCAGATTGTTTACTGAGTAAATTTTTAACTGAGAAAATTAATGTTCATCATCTATGCTAGTAACAGGTATCTGTATGACCTTATTGGCAGTCTGTTCCAGAAGAGGAAATCTGCTCTTATTTGCATTCCAAAATGATGGGATATTAAAGGATTTGGTAAATCATCTTGGTAATTCACATACATTTGGAATTCTTCAAGAAGATCAGTAGAAGGACATTGCAAGTCCTTGATGGCTGCAGAACTGTCTAAATCATGGCTTGTACAGGGTAGCTGTCTAGGATCAAACAGGCGAGCTGCCTTGTAAAAGTTATACACAGGGTGGGTATTCAGTTTGGTAAAGGTGTGCTGAAAAAAATCTCAGAAATTTCAGATAACTCTGTGTTTTCTAGTTCAGACAGATGATGATCAGTTTCTAGGCCAAATGTTGATTTTGATGCACCAGTATGCAAATACTATTTTACATCCTCCATCATGTTATATGCAACACATGCAAGTGAAGACTTAGTTTCTTCTAAGTTTGTCGAAGCTGTTATTAAACAAGTGCTGTTCTCATGCCTAAAATGCTGATTTAGGCATAATTATGGTAAGAGGCATGATGTAGTTGACCATCATCTACTAATTCTAGAATCTTATCTATGGCAAGGCCATGGTTCTTTTCTTGCTTGAATAATCCTTCATAAAACTGTACCAAGGATCATGACTCAAGATTAAATAAGATCCCATAACCAAAATCTAAAAAAAATTATTTCAAATATCAAAATTAGAAAAAAAAGAAAATATACAAAAACAAATAAATATCAAAATAAATAAAATGATGAAATTAAAATTATAAAAAATAAATAGGCAAATATAATGAGAGGAAATGTTTTTCTTTTATTTAAATTGCCAGATATTTTATTTATCTGTATATTGACACACACGCACACATATATAATTTTTTTTCAATATATCATGGTTTAACAGTATGTTCCACACTTGATGCTCCACTTGTGGTTGTGCCTTCAATGACTTTAAAAAAGCTGCAACTTTCTACACACAAGACCAGGAACAGCACCCCTGATGAATGTTAGAGCATTGTCTAGTGATCTGCCTTTTAATATGTAAATGTCAAAGGACCTCTCAAACATTGTTTTTTATGCACCCCTATTTGACATGATCAGAAGCCACTTCCTCAAAGGATGACAGGGATATATATATATATTGTATTTAGTGTTAAAAATAGCTTTTTGCTTTATCAAAGTGTCTTCCTTTTTTAAATATCAACCTAATGTGTTGATAATTGTTGTTTCTTTATGCAGGTTCTCGTCAAGTTACTGCTGCCATGGCTTTTCTACTTGCTTTGTTTTCTCATATTTTGAACCATGTGGTGATTCGGTTGCAAGGAGCCCTCTATGATAAAGAGAATCTCAGCAAATTGGCTGTGGCTGGTGCAGGTAAGTTTACTTTGTCTTTTGGCTATATTTCCTCTTTTTCCTGGCAAAACTGCTGCATGATAAAAACATTGAATGACCTGTTACTGTGCAGAACAGATACCTGCATGGATGCTTACTTAACCTCATAATTTTCATTTTCTACCATCTCCTCTTTCACTCATATAACCCCTCAATCATCATAACTATTTTAGAATTACCTTTCAGCCCTAAGTAGCTCTCAGGGTTTGTATTGGTTGAACATACATACATATAATTTATTTTCTGTGTATTTAAGTAGCAAATTTTGTTTAAGGTAATTACTATTAAAAACAGACATTTTGTGTTGATTAATTTTAATGGTCGACTTTTCCAAGTTATGAACAATCCTTCTCAGAGGCGGAAATTGTCAGATGTTTGGACAATTTCTAACAATACCCCCCAGAAAATGTGTTTTTTGTGTGTGTGTGTGTATGTATATATATATATATATATATATATAATATATATATAATATATTTGATGACAATAATACAGAGGTTCAGCAGCTTATAGATCAAATGCACTCTTCTCATAATGTGTGGATTGAGGACAAGAACTCGCCCACTAAGAAGATCGCTTACAAGAAATGCAAAAGTCAGGTTCAACAAGCTCTCATAGCCATGAAAGAGCGTTGGTAGTCTGAAAAGGCCACTGAACTCCAGGAAGCTTCAGATAGAAAGGATGTAAAGGCTTTCTATGCTGGCCTCAAGAGCGTTTTTGGTCCTCGGAAAAGTGGTGTTGCACCAGTCTCCACAGCCGATGGTGAAACTCTCTTGACGGATGTCAGACATTTTGGATTGCTGGAAAGAGCATTTCGTTAAACACCACTTCAGTCACTGATGAAGAAGCCATTACATCAGTTGTGCAAAATCCAGAAATTCCGGAGCTGTCTTTTGAACCTACCTATCAAGAGGTAAGTGACTCTATCAAGTAAATCTCATTTGGAAAATCACCTACTCCTAAGGTTCCTATTCCACCTGAAGTGTATAAGCATGGTGGCCAAAAGTTGGTAGAAAAGTTGCATCTCCTTTTTCTGGAGATATGGAAGGCAAGTTGTGTCCCACAGGATTATAAAGACACCTCTATCAAATACCTCTACAAAAACTAGGATTTCAGGTGTGTCTGTGATAATCATCAGGGGATATCACTCCTTTCAATTGCAGGCAAAATCCTAGCTAGACTGATTCTAAGCAGAATCATTATACACCTTGTTGATGACATCTATCCTGAATTGCAGTGTGGTTTTTGGTCAGGTCAGGGCACCATTAACATGATATTTCTCTTCATCAAGTTGCAGGGAAAGTTCGTAAGAAAAACCAGGAGTTGTACAAGATGTTTGTGGACTTGAGGAAGGCTGACACTGTGAATCGAGAGGCTCTTTGGAAAGTCTTGAGGAAACTCAGCATCCCAGAAAATATGCTAAAGGTGATCATCTCCTTTCATGAAGGAATGAAAGCTAATATCGTGTCTGATGGTATGATGTCATGAATGGCACCAAACAAGGGTGTGTCATGGCCCCTGTCCTCTTTGACTTTTTCTTCTGGGTGATGCTGAAATATTCATTTGCAGACACTGAGAGTGGCATCAAGTTTCAGTTTTGAACAACTGGTGGACTCTTCAATCATCAGCGCTTCAAAGCCAAGACCCAAATTTTTGTATGCAAATTATTTGTGATTTGTTGTTTGCTGATGATGCGGCTCTTGTAGCAACATCCTTTGAGGAGGCCCAACATTTAATAAATTGTTTCTCTGCTGCATGTAGAGCCTTTGGTCTTACACTTAGCATAAAGAAAACTGAAGTAGTGCACCAACCTTGTCCTACTCCGAAGCAATTCTGTGGTGAGAAACAAAAAACACCAGTTTACAAATTTCTAGAGAGACCATTGAAAGTAGAAGACAAAGCCCTGAACCATGTAAAATCTTTCACCTATCTTAGTAGCAAAGTCAACTATAGTGGATCTTTAGATGATGAAATCATGCATTGGATTGCTAAGGCTACCAGTGCTTTCGGTAAACATCTCCATCGCTTGTGGAATGAGCGAGGTATTCGACTGGATATGAAAATTTGGGTTTACAGAGCTGTTGTCCTTGCCATCCTTTTGTATGGCTCAGTTGTACCATATATGCCAGATGGATGTTTTCCATAAGAGCTGTCTGCATGCCATCTGTGGAGTTAGACTTCAAGATAGGACAGCTAACATAGACCTGTTTAACAGGTGTAATATCGGAGGAATCCAGACTTTCCTCATATAATCTCAGTTACAGTGGACTTGTCATGTCTTGAGAATGTCTGATGACAGGATATACAAGATTCTAATGTACAGCCAGTTAGATCAGGGCTACAGGAATGTAGGATGCCCATGGCTCAGATACAAAAACAAGCTAAAGAGCAACTTGTCATCTGTCAATATACCTCATAACACCCTCGAGTGCTTAACCTTGGTGCGGGTAGAGTGGAGATCAACATGTTTTAGTGGACTCAGCAGTTTTCAATCTGCTAACCTGAATAGTCTTCAAGAAGCGAGAGCAAGATCTAAAAGGTCAGCCAACCTAACAGTGATCCCCTCCCACAATCCTCACTCTTGCTCCATATGCAGCCTCCTTTGTAAATCACTAGCGGGTCTTAAGTGCCACTTAAGATTATCACACAAAATTCATAACTGAATCAATTGGTTTTGTCAGAACCTCATACATTGAAACCGACAGTAGAGTCCATTATTTATTTTATATATATATATATAATTACAGGTAATAAATATGTTGGTATATAATCCAACTGGAACCTTAATAATAAAAATATGAAAAATGATACACAAAAAGAGCTCAATGTATTTATAACAGAGTATATAAATTACATAACAGAGAAATCCAAAATTACCTCATGGGGCAATTTTGGATTTCTGTTATGTAATGTATATGTGTGTGTGTGTGTGTGTGTGTGTGTGTGGAAAATGCAATTTGAGGCATTAAGAATATTTATTTAGAGTAACTTTTCCAGTTTCACAATTCACTGATTTTCAAAAGTTGTGTGAAACCAGTAAAGTTACTCTAAATATTCTTAAAGACCCCAGTTACATTTTCAATTTCTTTTTCATATATTTTTACCCATGTGGGAGATCTCTCTCTCTCTATATATCTCTCTATATATATATATATATATATATATATATATATATATATATATATATATATATATATATAATATATATATCCACACACACATGCAATGAGATGTAAACTTCAGTTGTGATTTGTAAGAATTAATGCATCTTATTTAATTATTATCATAAAAATACATACAATATATCCATTCACATGTGTATATAGTCCTGTTGAGGGGCACTTGTGCATATTTCTTGAAAATCCTTAGCTGCCAATCTGTTTTAAAGATGAATGTCACTAAAAAATTAATGCTTCCAAGCAATAAATTTTTTCGCAGCAATAACTTCAGTGGTTGATTTGGATATTTGTTTTGAGTTGCTTATTTTTATTTACCTGTATAAATACATAAATATAAGGCAAAAGTGAAAAAAATCCCTTTTTGAATAAAAGGGTAATTCTATTTTAGTGTAGAAAAAGAGGTTTTATAGCACTGATATAACTATTAATGTGCCAGAAAAACCAGTCATACTCACTAATTCCCAGTTCCTTAACATTCTGGAAAAGAATGAAAATGTGTTTCTCTATTTAACAGGTTGTGGTCTGAAAGTGTTCTGCTTCATTGTGAAATTAACCATTTATTTTTGTGGTTTATAGTGAAATTGGTTCATACAAGAATGTAGATTAAAAAATATCTTTATTAGTTTGTACCTCTGCAGTAAATTGAAATGTTTTCAAAAAATGACTGAAACATTGACATCAATTATTGTTTTATAATAAAGAATAAGAGTAATTTTAGCCAAATGACAACATTTGGGAATATTTGTAAAGAATTTAATAAAAATACATACAAATTTAATATATTATTACATATACATGTGTCTATGCATTTGGGAATTTGTGTCCATAATGGATATTATGCTGGTCTTTAAGTGGATTCTTTAAATTCTGAGGTATTCATTCAGGTTTTATATTCACTGGATAAATCGGACTCCTATCAACATACACACACCCAACCCCCACCTTCATAATAATACAGGATCACTTCTGTCTGTCTCTTAAGTTCACTAGTCTTTATCTTCTAGGCTTTCCCTATGCTTATTATTTTAATGTTAAAAAGTTAACTTAGATGCTGAATGATATAGTGCATGTTTATATATTCTTGATTTATTGCACACAGTGTCTAGGTACATCTTAAAACACGCACACATATTTATCCTGATAATTTGTATTTTATATGCACACAGATACATAGGCTGATCTCTCTCGCTTTTTTTTTATTCTTTTTTTTTTTAATTCTTTTTTTTAATCACTTCTTATATGCAAAATATTTATAGAAATATAAGTGTATGCATATTATTTTATTTGATGGTGTGTCTAAATGTGCATAGCCACACATGGACATCAAATACTTGTGTGCATAGGCTACTACAAGAATCTTGAAGCTTTGAATGATACTCAACAGCATATTTGACAGTAGGAGAGACCCCTTGAGGTTTGCTTCTCAACAGAAATTCATTCTAGTGTTTCAATCATAAATTTCAGATTTGATTTAAATAACATTAAAGAAAAAGAAAATCCTAAAGAGAGAAAATCTGATCATTCAAATACCACTTACAATTAAGTTATCCATTTTTTTTTCTTGTTTTGTTTATTTTTCTGTGTATCTTCAACACCACCACCACTATAACCTCCACACTCCTCTCCAGATGATTTCAAGTCACTTTTGCAGTGACTACCTTTAAGAGCACTTCCAGGAAATTTTTTACTTTTATTTTTCTCTTTAAAATTTTTTTTATTGCTTCCTGCCAAGAATTCCTGTCACCACTGAACTTTGGATTCATTTCATTGCTTGATATCTTGTCAGTCATCATTACTATGCCATGTTCTGGTCCACCATGTCTACTGGTCATACGACAAACTGTCTTAATGTGAGATAACTATTGATTTTATTTTCTCTTTCACACACATAATAAATTTGTTTTAGTGTTTGTCACACACACACACACACACGTTAAATGAGTGAAAATATGGAATATATGGAGCATTGAAAAGTTCTTGGCCTGGCTCATTTTTCTAAATAAGTATTCTGATAGTTTGTCATTTGAATTCTGATTCTGGGAAGCATATTTTTGTCTCTCTCTCTCTCTTTCTCACATACACTATATATATATATATATATATATATATATAATAAAATCTTTTGGACGATTTTATCATATTTTATTATTTTTAAACCATCTTAAATCTGATTTTTTTCTTTTTTTTTTTTTTGTCTCCAATTTACTTTTGTCTGTCTGCATGATGTATTTGGATTAATTATTATTAATTATTATTGTATTAGAATTATTTAATTCTAATGAGAGAATTCATTTGTTGTTGAATGTATAATCAAGGTTAATTGATGAACTGGCTGATAACCTGAACCAGATTAACTTTGGCTTCATATGGCTTATTCGGTGTATTTGTTCGGATTAGAATAAACATACAAAATTGATTTTGTTGATTAAAGAAAGTGGATACAAGACAATAAAATTAATAGTAGGAAGAGTAAAAAAAAAAAAAAAAAAAAAAACTTTTATTCTTATCAAGTTAAAAAAATCACTTTGCTGTTTAATAGAATGTAAACCTGTGGTGTGCTAGTGAAAATACATTCCACTACTCAATAAGTTTATAAGTGGTGTTAGAAATATGGCTAGGTTCAAGTATTTGAATAAAGTTTCTATGGGAATTAAGGTTTGCACAGTATCTGACTACTTTTCAACAAGGTGAAACACTCGTCAAGTCTCTTTTCTGTATAATGAGAGATTTTTTTCTTTTTTTAATTACAATATATCAGGGGATGTTGAACAGTTCTCAGCTTGACCAAGAAGGGATTCAAAACTGATATTTGGTCATTTGGTTAGATTTTGGGAAATGGATTGAGCCAAGAACTTTTCAACCCCTCATCCTGATTATCCTTATAATAAATCTAATTTTCCTCTTCAGTAACGATCTAATTAAATATTACTTAAAAATTATTGAAGGGAAATACAAATTTTTAAATGCTGACTGATGTTTCTTTTCATAAAATGATGTGCAACCCATTTTGTTAGCCTCTGAATTTTTGTATGGTTGATGTACGATGTAACAGCATTCTTTCTTCATTTTGTTTCTTCTTCCTCCTCCTCTTTTTCACTGTAGGTGATGAAACAGAAGAAAGACTTGATCACACTCACTCATCTCCAGGTGGAAATACTGTTCCACCAACTGATAATAGCAATAAAAATGTCTGTCTCAATAATGCCAATAAAGTTACCAATGACAAATCAGCAGCAAATTTTACCTGGGTCCAGCAGCAACAAGCACAATCCACCCCAAATAATGGAGAACCTTCATCTGTAACTTCTGCTGATAAAAAGGTTAGTTTTTTATCCCCCTTAAATTCTTCTAAAGTTCTTATTTTAATTTTATTATTTTTAAAAAATTGTTTGGGTTTAGAAATGGGTAATAAAATTTGTCAATGAAATATAAAAATCTAAATTTTTTTTTTTCTTGTTCAAATGGACCAAAAATAAAGCAAGAGTGGGTGGGGATCAAATATCATATTGGGTAGGAATTTTTTTTATTATAGGGTCTAATTAGAATAAAACAGCGCTTTTTGTAGAACTCTTCAAACACAAAACAATGAAGTAGTTGATACTCATGTTATTCCTTAAAAGGGCTAGCTAACTTCATCAATATCTAGAGAGTTCCTCTTACATAAGGAATGCTTTTTCTCTTCTATCGAGGGTAAAAAGTATTCCTGTGTTTGCAGTTATTGAGTGCTATGAGCAGGAGTTGAACTGATCATAATGACTAACTTCTATCACACATAATTGTAATTATCTTTAACTACAAGGAATTCGTCTCTAGATGAGGCTTTTTCAGTACTGAAACCATACACTATATTCAAAGTCAAATATCTTTTGTTAATCTTTTTCAAATTATTGGTTTAATTATGGTTTTGTAGTTTAAATTAAGAATTCTTCAGAATTAAAAAGAGATTATGTATTTGTCAATGACTGGAATTCTTTATTGGATGCACCAAGTAGAAATGGTTTTAGACATAAGTAATGTATTCAAGAAATATTCCAAGTTTAAATAGCTAAACATTTCCAGTTTTTTGTTATAGGTTTTAGTTTGTAAGCAATAAAAAAATATTTTAAAGCAAAATTTTTTTCTTATAAACGGGAGACTTGGTTCATTTATCTTCAGTTGACTATATAGAAAAACTCCTTCATTTAAAGTTGATGTCACTTATTTTTTTGTATAGATTTTTGTTTTATTTACTGAAATGCTTAGTAATTTTGAGATGGTGATTCACTATCTTGTTGCTTGTTTGTTTTTTTTATGGAGGGGGTGCATATTTATGATGGTGAAACAAATTTTGATGAAGATAGAAAATTAAAATAGAGATATGATAAAAAAATATCATTATTGCTAGTAACATTTAAACTTATTGTAAATAGAGGAAACCAAGCCAATAGATTTGTCTGGTTCTGGCTTTCAGGTCTGTTAGTTATTTATTATTTTTATGCTCTGCATCTATGGAACTACATTATAGAAATAACCAAGTAAAAGAAAATCCTATTTCCTTCTTGTCTGCAAAATCTTGGTTCATATTTACTGCAGTTACTTTGTTTCAGGATGAGATAAAATCTGTTTTGCATATTTTTATAATATGTCAAATATTAATAAAAAAAAGATACCTCCAATATTTATCATTCCTAACCAATTAATATAATTTACAACAAATCAGGATTTACTCTTATTGTATTATACTATATTCAGTGACTTCTTATTTTTCATAAGTTAACTGTAATATTAAAGGAATTACAATCTGAAAGATACAAACAATAATATCCATGATTTTATTTTCTCAACCTGACCAAGAAGTCCTTTCAAAAAAATAAAAGTTCAGTTATTTGGTCAAATTTGAGATGTGATTGGCTGAGAATTTATCAGCACCACCACCTTGAAGAACATATTTAAGTGTTTACTTGTATGACATTATATACAATTAAATTTTATTTGTGCAGATAAAAATGAAGTCAAGATAGTAATTTGCTTTCACTTTCATTTTTATAGTTGTAATTCATGTCGCAGTTAGGATTTATTAAATGTGTATGTCAAAACTGAGTCATTCTAATGACTTTATACATGCATATGGGTGCTGTAAATTTCTCAGCTTTACCTAGTTCCTGACAATTGGGACAGACAGTTTTTTTTAAATCTCTTCTAGACTGAGCTAAATACTTTCTAGCACCCAGATTGTGTGGACATGTGATATGTATAAACAAATGTCAATATTTTTTTATAATACATTGAGCATGTTAATAATTATTGACTTCATTAGTAACTAAGTTGATTTAATATTATGTATGTCTTAATGGAAGATTTTCCGTAAAATATTAACTTCAGAAATGTACCTAAGAATAAAGTGTAAATTTCCTTGCCATCATCCAAGTGGGCATTTGGCTGATAATGTATGTTTAATGTAAAACTGGGCCCTGACTTTGTGTTCATCTCTCCTGACAGCAGCATTTTGATTTACAATATACATTAAAATAATACAGAATTACTAGGCTGCTTGATATTAATTTTATTATTAAAAACAAAAACAGGGATAGCAACTTAAACATGTGTCACCATTAACAATAACATTTATAATAAGAAGTAATAATGGCAGATTAAAAAAATTAATTTAAAAAGTAAAAAAGTGTTAAAGAAAAAAGTTTTTTTTTGTTTTTTAGTTAATAACCTATGGTTAGGGTTGTCATAACATCATTAATTACTTTTCCAATTACTTATAGACATTATGGATTAATGAAAAGAAGAAAAATTAAAAATAAATGACCTGCATAAAAAAAAAAAATGAACATCAAATAATGTCCAGTTTTGAAAATCAACTGTCCTGCTTTCTACCCAAATAAACTTAAGTTCATTTCCCAAAGAAATGAACATAATATTCATTTAGAGTAAATAAAAATATATTTTCCTAAAAAAATATGCAAGTAGCTTGAATTTTAACCATAGCAAAATTATTTATGCCTTTTTTATTTATATTTCTCTGTTGAATATTTAAAAGGTTTGAATTTTGTTTTCTGTCTTTTTAAATCTTTTTCAAATTCTTTACTTCTTTCCTTGACCAACTGTCAATCAATGTTATTAATTTAATTTTTTCATACTCATAATAATTCAATAATTTTGATGCAATACATTAAAATTGTTTAAACAAAAATACAAGTGATTCATAAAAAAACAGCAGAAAAACAATGTTGCTTTGTCTATAATAAAGTTTTCAATAAGTTTGTTACTAACATTTTTTAAGAAAATTTAAACACATTATGTTAACTTATTTACATAATTTCGTAAATTACTTTTTTGGTTCCACTTGACTAATTTATAGTAATATAAAATGACAGATGACAACAATGGTGATTACAAGCACTGTAAGAAATAAGTTACTGGACCTAAAATTCTATAAAAAATGTAATATCTTAAAATTATTTACTTTATGTACACTGCTATAAAAAAAAAAAGAAAAAAGTTATGCTTAGAAGCAATTTTTTTTTTTTTTTTTTACTACATTTTCTTTAAATATAAACACTAAAATTTTTTATAACTTATGACTGAATTTTGACAAGGCAGATATAAATTCTTTCTATACAAACATGATAAATTTTTAAAAAAAATCACCATTGGCATCAACCATGGCCTCTAGACAACTTCAGAATCTGCAATTGTTCTGGGCAGTCTCCTTGTTTAAGTTGGTGAATACTGCTATAAACCTTGCTTTCAGTTCATCTTTGGTGTTACAAGAAGTTGGTTTCTTGCTAAACTGCACCCCTACACATAATAATCAAGCGGTTGCAGTCGTGGAAGTTAGGTGGCCAGATGTAAGGGGTGATGTGGTCGCAGAAATTGTCTAACAGCCATGACTAGGTATTCCATTGACTGGGTATGACAGAGTCATGTAGCCAAACATAGTGTCTTCCAGCAGCCACCCACTTGACTCAGGGCAGCACTACTTTCTCAAGGCATGTAGGCCTCTGTGTTGAGTCTGATGCCCTCATCAACAAGTTTGGGAGTTCTTTTCTTATCGGAATGATCAGAGTGAGTTTTCCAAGCTGCAGTACCTTCGTAATCACCATTAGACTCATCCAACTCTTTCTGAATCCTCTGCACTGTCCTTGGATTGACACCCAAACACTCTGAAATGTTCATATTGGAGCTTCTGGCATGAATGCCAAGCAATACAAATAGGAGTTGACATGCCGTTAAATCCAACATCCATCCATCCAAGCAGTACAGCATGCCATTTCCAAATTTCTGGTGGAGTGAATTGCATCATTGTGCTCTTTTTCTCACAGATAGTACCCAACTAACCCTACTATACTGTGCAGTTGATAAAATCAAAAGCAAACAATGTGTATGTGCAAACTTAAAAATATAAAATGGCGACAATTTACCCATCGCACACTGTATATGAAATATTTATTAAAATATGCTTTCAAAAGTTTTTATGCAAATTAAATGTTACTGTTGTAAACGCCTCTTGTTAGTAATACATACAAAAAACTGATAGAAAAATAATTTGTTTTAGAATGCGGGTGCTTTTGCTCTACTGATGTAAGGTGGGGGGGGGGATACACAAAATGTAGCCGTACATGAATTAATAAAAGATTATATTAAAGTTGTTCTTAGTATGGCAGTAACATTGGATAGTTATTTACTCTTATTTGAGTGTTGAAAATTTTACATTGCT
Source organism: Acanthosepion esculentum (assembly GCA_964036315.1). Classification (NCBI taxonomy): domain Eukaryota; kingdom Metazoa; phylum Mollusca; class Cephalopoda; order Sepiida; family Sepiidae; genus Acanthosepion; species Acanthosepion esculentum. Next base: position 66,376,446 of record OZ038480.1, on the reverse strand, counting down.
AAACATAAAAAAAGTCTATTTAGAGATGCAAATATTAATGGCAACCTCCAAAGTACAATTATTTCTATTTCAGCCACCTATCAAACCTGAAATAATAATAATAATAATAATAGTTGTATCTTATGCTTATGAATATACAGTTTATTAACTTGGTTGACAGTTCTTCCTTTTCATACTGTTTGCCATGAGTTATCAAGAACTGATATGTGGGATAAGATTTGTTTATGGTCTATATTCTCTATATTCTTTTCATTTAACTCCTTCTACCCAATGATTTGTCCAGACTAAACTCTCTCCTTTCCATCCTAACATACAAATCTTCTGTAGATATTTCATAAGTATATTAGCTTGGAAATACAAAAAGGAAAACAAACTATTGATAATATTTATGAAATAACATTAAAGAAAGAGCTATTATGAAATAAGGGCATAAAAGCTAATAATGATATGACAACCAAACTGAGGCTGTGAGAGCGAAAGACAGTTACAGAAGAAATATAAAGATGAAAATGAAGACTAAAAGAAGGAAACAAAGCAGTTGCAAGTTGATTATGATAAACAAAAGCAACCAATTATAACATACATTACTAGACACATCTGTTGATGTTTGGGTTGGAAAAATTTAGGAGATAAGAATATTAACGATTTATTCTTCCTTCTCCCCATCCTGACTATCACTTTTTGTTAATGTGTATACAGTAGAGTATATAGAGAGCAATTTTTGTTTCTTCATACTTTTAGAGGAGTTTTGATGAATTTGATCCTCTCTGAGTGCCACAATATTAATGCCTTGTGCCAAATGAAACTAAACTTGGTAAATCTCTATAGAATGATATATAAAAAGAATATGATTGTTGTTTAATTAAAAAAAACAAAAAAAAAAAAAATTCAACTGATGAGTTTCAGATGAATTTGCTTCAATAATTGATACAATTTGACAAAATGTAAATAATTATATTAGTAGGATTTAAAAAGAAACAAGTCATTTGCTTGGTGGCTTATTTAGTTGTGTATTTACCACTGGTGGAAATTCACTTATACATTCCATACCACATCCCAATTGAATTTGCTGATAGAAGACAAAGCTCCTGTTTACTCTTACTGATGATGATGGGGTGCAATGCTGATGATATAGGTATTTATAGTTGGGATAAAAATGATCTTGAACAGAAAATGAACATCCTTTACCAAGTGTTCCAAGAAATCAGATATAAGATGAACTTGTTCAAAACAGAAACTATGATCTGGAATTGCAATGATGGCATATGCCCTGAAGCCATCATAAAAATACAGGATGTAGAATTAGTAAAAACTAAACACTTCAAATACCTCAGTGTATAACATATTTAGTATGACCTCATGTATCAATTTCATATTAACTGCTTTACAATTTGTGAGGTTAAAAAAGATTCTACTTCAATGCAAACTGAATATCTCACTCCATTTTGCCAAAAAGCATATACTATGCTTTTTTTTTTTTTTATTACTTTGAGTTACCTGTCTCCAAGCTCCAAATCCACTGAATGCTTTGAACTAATAGAGGAATTATATGAATCTACAGAATCTTATATATTTGGCATGGACGCCAACATGGAACCATTTCAAACCTCATCAGGAGTACAACAAGGAGGAAATGAGAGCCTAAATCTACTTAATCACTTCCTAGTCTATGCTCTGCAGATATACACACACACACATATGTGATGAGATAGGCACTGACAATTTACACATTCCATACTGCATCCCAAAAAAGTCTACCAATAGAAGACCATGATCCTGCTTTCGCTCCTGAGGCTAATGTATTGATGATAAGGTGATCTATGCTGATGACAGGTGTTCATAGTTGGGATAAGAATGATCTTGAATAGAAAATCAGCATCCTCTAACAAGTGTGCCAAGAAATGGGACTCAAAGCTTTCCAAAACAAACTATGATCTGGAATTGGAATGAAAGCAATGATGATACACACACTGAATCCATCATAAAAATTCAGGATGCGGTATTAGTGAGTACTACAGATCTCTTGGCATATGGATTAGCTATAATAAATTAAGTATAGGAGAAAAAGAAATTGAACATAGAATAGGTTGTGCCAGAGATAGTTTTGCCCAACACTGCAAACTGCTATGAAACCAAAACATCAACCTAAAAATTGTGTCTTGGCAACAATCATCCTGCTTTGAACATTGTGAACTGGAGCCACAGAATCACAAATAACAGAAACTCCATCAATTAGCTACTACCAACAACAGCAACAAATAAAATGGATAGCATACTTAACTCTAAGAGAATGACATAATCAAGATGTTAACATTCCAGACCACATCAAATAGAAGGTTAGGAAGAAAATCCCCCATCAGTATTGGAAAGAGCAATAATAGCGACTGGAATTGAGAAACCTCTTTTTCCTGAGAATTGTTTTAATAGAAGGATTTTATAAATTTCAACTGAAAACCATACTGGCTGCTTGCTCAATGAATGTTAATTACTTATTTATTTGGGTCAAATTGTTTTGCTTGTTTTTATTTATTTTCATTTTTATTTTTTATCTTATATATTTGTTTATTTGTCAGTGATTAAATCTATTTGTTGAATTTTGGGGTGGAATGTTGTGGTTTATTCTTACTATTATTTTGGTCGGAACAGTTTTTAATTTATCTATTTGGGTTGATTATCTTTATTTGTTTTTTCTAATCGGCTAGTTTATCGTAATCGGTTGTTAGTTTATTTATATATTTGGATGTGTTTAGATCAATTTATTATACTTGTTGTTTATTTGTTACACTATATATTTTTGGCTTTCGATTTTTAAGTAACGTAGTATATTATCTTTTATTCAATTTTTTTTTTTTTATCGTTATATAACAGTTATAACTTTCATCCGTTCTTTTGTTTTGATTTTATTTCGCATATTCTAACAGGTGTGGTTTTGTAATTTGTTTGGAGTAATTTATTTTGCTTATTTTATTGTTGTTTTGTTTGTTTATATATTTATTTTTCTATTTTAAGTTACGTAGTAAAAATTTGTTTTCATGTCTGCATTTTGAGATTAGCTCGGATCTTTTATTTAATAATTTATTTTGATCTGGGAAGGTAATGATAGCTATTTTTTCCTCCAAGCAAAGTTTGCAAGTTTTTGATAGGTTGTTGTAGGCTGATGATTTTTTTTCCTTATTTTCCAAGATATTTTTGGTGTGGCGTGTGTTTTGTTTTTTATTTCCCAGATATACTTAGAAAGCATTGTGCTGTTCGCATATTTACTATTTGTGAAAGATGTTTTGTGTACATAATTTCTTTGTTTCAATGGTCCTTCGGTTACTCCTATGTAAACTTTTTCTTCATTATCTGCTGATTTTATCGTGGCTTGGTAGATTACGTTGTTTTGTAAATAATTACCGTTTAAGGGACATTCGTTTTTTATTCTGCAGTTGCAAGTGGGTTTAATTTGTTCGTGTGGTTTGTTAATAATTTTCCTGTTGTGCTTTTTTATTATTTGTGCCATGTTCTCTGTGCAACTGTAGCTGATTTTTACTGTGTTTTTGTTGAATATTTTGTGTAGGGTGCTTGATTCCGGGAAGTGTTTGTATAAAAGTTTGAAGAATATTTTCCCTATATTTGTTTTTACGTTTTTGCTGTACGGTGGGTTGAACCATATGATATTTCTTTTCCTGTTGGTTCTATATATATATATATATATATATATATAGCAAAAACCAGGTAGGCAGCTGGAAAGATGTCTGCAGTGCTGTGTTTTACGCATTTCTGAGTGTGATACGGACCTTCAGTTGGTCAGGGGAAGGTTTAAATTGCAGGTCAAGATAGCGATGTCAGATAAAAATACTGCCACCTTGTGCAGATTCATGTCTACAGGCCTACAACTCATCATGTCTGCCTACGTCACCATTTCTCCAAAGGATTGTTATTGTTAAAATGCTTGTCTGTTAAATTTAAGAAATATTTGCTGATATTAATACTGGATAACTTACAGAAAGGTGGATTAAACCATATTATCTTGCTTTTTCTGTTTTTAGATTTGTTAGTTGTATTATTTTTCAAATTTTCTTGATAATTTAATTCTTGTTTAAAATTACTATTTTTTGAGGTGACTTTATTTTCATTAAAGATTTTGCTGATTGATGATAATCTGTTCATCCTAGTATTAACAGTGTTAGGAATTTGGTTTATTATTGACTTAGGGTGATTATAGTAGATGTTGATATAAATGGGGGTTTGATTCTTTTTCTGAAAAGGTTTGAATGTATCATTAGAAAGACTGAAGGTAACATCTAGGAAGTTAACAATTTTGAGGTTGGAAGATATTTCAATCTTAAATCCCAGAAACTGGAAAGCTTTTATGATCTTCATTTTGTATTTTGGAAGATAGAGGACCATTACTATTAGAAATAACAATAAGTCCATCATTTCTGTAAAGACCTACCTGGTTGGGGTCAATAATGCTACTGAGGGTGTCTATACACACACACACACACACACCTACTAAGTCAGCTATTTGAGCAGAATTATATGATCCCATAGGAACATCGAAGCTGTCATTAATATGTTTAACCCAAGAAGAATTATTATACATTAGTAGAGATTGTCTAGACCCTACAATAAATTCATCATAAGTTCATCATTGGTAATGTTAATATAATTTTTAGCAAAATTTAAACTTTTTAGTAATAGGTCTTCCAAAATATGGAGTGAAAATTAATAATGTCAAAGTGAATAAAAGTAGCGTTATTTTTATTAGTGATACTCTGGAACCATATAATAGTGTCTGAAGTACCTTTCCAAAGATTAATAGAGAATGTTTCTTGTATTATTTTTTTATTTTAAGTATGTTTTATATATATGTAAAAACACATGGTATTTGTATGCGAATGTTTATGTGTGTGTGTATGTGTATATATATATATATATATATATATATATATATATATATATATATATATATATATAAAAATTTCCAGGAGGATAGAATCCAGGTAGAACTCAATGTCCAGGACAGAGTAATAATATAATAAAAAATCTCAAACACTAATATTCCATGGTTATAATTTATTACATTGGAATCGTGATCACAATCCAATTCATCAGACCTACAAATTCAAAAAGAAATCGGGAAATATAACTCTGGGTATAAAAAACAAAATTTTAGTGAGAGTGTATGTGTGGGAGTGGGAAACAAGTGTGAGAGGGAAATGTATGAAAGCTCTAGAGGGAGGTGTAATACAAGAAAGAAGAACAGGAAGGCCTAAAGGTGAAGGTGGGGATTAAAATTTAACAGAAGTTTTAAAGAGAGGTGTTAAATAATGGTTTAAATGAGTGAGATACAGATAAATATGAATTATTTTTCAATGCATAATTCGCTACCGAATCGCTGACCTACATTAAAATTTAAAAATGGACACAGGAAACGTGTGTATACATTTGTGGTGACACTACGCACAATAAAAAATGATATGATCTAAACTTAAAATCCAGAAGATATGAGAGAGAGGGAAAAAAAAAAATGATGGTGGTGGGGCACAAACTAAAAACAAAGGGTATATAAGAGAACCGATGTGTAATAAAGAAAATTTGACAAAGCAAGTAATATCACCTACAGGTTACAAATTTACAAACAAGGCAATTCTGAGTAGAGATTTGGAATGTCAAGTACACAATTTAGCCTAATACAGCATCATTTGTCTATATAATCATTATTTATATAAATTGAAGTTTGCTTCAGTTCTATTTTCTGTGAATGAGCAAAGGGCTTATTGTACGCTACTTCAATAATTTTCTTTTAATCTCTTTTATTAAATAGAAGAAGTTATGCTTAAGGAATCTGAAGCGCCGTCGACGTCGGCATCATAGTAGCAGCAGTAATGCTTCTGCAGTATCTGATGATGATTCTGATCTCAGTGAAGGTAGGTCTGGCTTGTGTTTTTTTTTATTATTTTGAAATAGACTTTTCTTTTACACTGTGTGCCAAATTATTATCGAGATAACTTTTTTTCTAATATTTCAAAAACCGTCCAATCAATTCACACAAAATTTTTCACACAATGTTAGCAACACTGACCTGTGCAATCACTGAAATTTTTGTACTGATCTGCGCAATGTAAACAAACTGGTGCCATATTTGTTATCAGCACGGTGATTTGAGCATGCCAAATTATTAGAAAAGTGTAAGAATTTAGTGAAAAATGGGCTGTAAAAGCAGTTTAAGTGATGCTGAAAAGAAAACTATCACCTCAGAACTCTCAAAAGGTAAATCAAACAGTAAAAAAGTTTACCGCTGACCCTACACAAGTATGCAAAAGGGCAAATAAAGGCAAGCCGAGTGTTATTTCACGTCGTCTCATGTCACGACTTAAACGAGAGGCCACAAAGAACCCTGGACTTAACAGTCAAGAGCTTTTCAGTTGCATTGGGGATCCTACTGTGTCTAAAAGTACTCGGTGTCGGTGTGTGAGGGAAATAGCAACAACAGCCAAACCTGTATCGAAGCCTCCGGTGACGAGAAATCACATTCAAAATCGATTGAAATGGTCTGAGGACAATATGAAGATTGACTTCTCTAAAGTTTTGTTCAGACGAAACTCGAGCAATGCTTGATGGGCCAGATAGATGGTGCAAAGGATGGGTAATGAACAGACAGCATCGCCATCAGCGTTTGAGACGCCAACAAGGCGGTGGAGGCATAATGATCTGGGGTGGTATTATTGGAAAAACATTAGTGGGCCCATGGAGAGTACCAGATGGTGTCAAAATGACTGCTGATGCATACATAGCGTTTATGAAGGAGCATCTTGAACCGTGGATGAAAAGGCAAAGAGTTGCCTTCAGAAGGGCCATTGTTTTTATGCAAGATAATGCTCCCTCACATGCTGCTCACAAGACTACTGAATATTTGAAACAGTTAGGCTTCGATGGACCTCGAAAAATGAAGTGGCCAGCAAATTTTCTGGATTTGAACCCAATCGAAAACCTTTGGAGCATCATGAAGCGAAGACTGTACGCCAACGGACGACAATTCAGGAGCAACGCTGAGTTGTGAGAAGCCATTCTTGACATATCTCGCGGCATTACAGCAGATGATATCCTACAATTAACAAATTCTATGGATCGTCGACTTCAAGTAATTTCAAAACAGGGAACATTCACGTGCAACATTAATAAACGTTTGCTCAATTCTGGGAATTTTACTAAACCTTTCTAATAATTTGGCATGCTCAAATCACCATACTGATAATAAATATGGTGCCAGTTTGTTTACATAGCACAGATCAGTATGAAAATTTCAGTGATTGCCATCATTGTGTGAAAATTTTGTGTGAATTGATTGGACGGTTTTTGAAATATTAGAAAAAATGTTATCTTGATAATAATTTGGCACGCAGTTTTTAATTATTGTTCTTTTCTAGAATTAAAAAAAAAACCCCCAAAAAAACACTCTTAATTTGTCCATAAAAATTCTGTATAAGAAATCTAATAGGAATGGTGTGATTATGCAATGTAATGTGTGTCTCCAAGAGAATTGAATTAAATTTTCCAGGTTTATTTAAGAACGAGTAATGCCATTAACATGAAGAAATAGATTTTTTCATGGATTTTTTTTTTTTTTTTTTTTTTTTTTTTTTTAATATATTTGTGTTTTGGACGAATATTTGGAAATTTTATATTAAAACTTTTTATATCTCAATTGACTGAAAAAAATTAACTATGTTGGAATTGATCTTTATTATGATCAGAGATGATTTTTTTTTTTTTTTTTTTTTTTTTTTTCCCCCCCAAATTAGGTGGAGAAGATGTGAATGATGTTGACCTATTATCAGATGAATCTGATGAGGATCTTGGGAGCTATCTTGAACATGACTCTGATTCTGATTTATCAGACACACTTATTGATGGACAAGATGTACCATCCAGTTTTTCGTTGACAGGCCGGAATAACCAGCTCTTGACTAATGGGCCTGGTTCTGCAGATCATCGGTCAAATGTTGCTGCTGCAGCTGCAGCCGCAGCAGCCGAAGCAGCTGCAGCAGCTGCAGGTATGGATGGCAACTGGAATCTGAGACACCCAAATTCTCGCAATAACATTTGGACTGATGCTGCTACTAATGTCAGTCTTGTACATTTCTCTTCTGAACTTCTGTCTAACTCGGCCACATTCCTTGGACAAAAACTGGAGCTGAATCTGAAGAACTCCAAGATGGACAGTGCTGACAGCTGCATGGATTTTAATTTGTTCAAAGATAACAACAATGAACAAAGAAACTCTGTACTCTCTGGTAAGACACAAGCAGAATATTTTCAGAATTTTGTAAGTGAAGTTTATAAAATGTAATTTATAGCAACTCTGTATGGTAAAAGTATAATTTAAAAAATCTATTTGAATAGAATGGCCAAAAATGTTGATTTGATTAAAAAGAACTTTGCAAAAATAAATTTGATAATGAAGTTTTGGAAAATTCAAAATTGAAATGATAGCTTTAGTAAAACTTGAAATGTGGTTTTCTTTTAAAACAATAATTCAAGATCATATTGTATTGATGTTAGATCATATTGCAACTTTTACTTTTCTCCAAAATTTTCTGATGTTATGTGACTCAATTTTGTTACAGTTTGTTAAACACTAATAAATTCAATAAAAGGAGAACTGTAATCATAATGTTATGTGACTTGAGACCTTCCACTTTGATGGTACCTTAAAAAGATTTGCTTGTTTCAGGCTATAACACAGTAGAAGATTGGCACTCAGCAGAAATAACACAAAAACTCCATGACTTTGTGATAGAAACTGATACAGAAACAAGCCGAGGGCCAACTGACACAGGTGAGAGAAGACATGTTATGAAATATATATAAACTGCTTATGCATCCATTGTGTTAGTCATTTAGCAAGGTTAAGAGTGGAGTAAAGAAACTTTTCATTATAAAAAAAAAGTTAAATTTAAATAAATCAGTTTTTGCTTCTGTTGTTCTGTAAAAGATATATTGTTAGGCTATTCTTAAAATTGTTTTTAACAATTAACTGTTAGTATCTAACGTTACTCATCTATTTTTCTAAAGATTCTAAGAAAGTTCTAAAATTGGTGGCTGTGTAAAACTAATTTACTTATTTTTAAATAAAATCAAACTTCAAATATCATTAGTTCTGTGTATATTTGCATGACAAATCTATTCTAAACAGTCAAGTTTGGTTTGGAACATTTCGCTAATAGTTAAAAATTGAGGATTATCTTTCAGTTATCCCAAATGTTTTGTCATTAAATGACATTAGGAGGTTTTAGTTAAGTTAATACAAAAAGCTTTTATATCTGCCTACATTTTTTTAAAATGATTATCGAAATTGATCCATTTTTGTTTATTGATTCTAACATTCAAAAATGGAAGAATATTTTTTGGGATATTATGCTTCTTATATGTTAAGAAAAACAAAAATGCAACACAATCAAAAGATTTGCACAGTTTCTGGAGAAGGTACTGTGAATAATTGAACATGTCAAAAATGATTTTCATGGTCAGGTAGACAAGCTGAGATTGATAGTAATCAAATTAAACCTTGAAAATAATCAATATATAATGTGGTAGATAACCAATATCTTCAAAATCATTTGTACCAGCTTGTTTATGTTGCTTTGATGTGACTTCTAAATGGAAAAAAAGTTACTGGACAATATTTCTATATGTAGTTCAATACATGATGAAAATGTTCCATTATCAAACAAACTGTTACAAGCAAGGAAAAGATGTTATTTTAACAAAATAATGGAATGAAAGCAATCCTGAGGCAAAGGAAATTAACTGATACTAAATAGAAGAAAGTTCAGTCTTCACCATAAAACATTGATGCTGTCTATGTGATAAGATGGGAAGACTTTTACTGAGAACTCCTGAAAAACAAAATTAATTTGAACAATTAATGCTCCCCACAAAAAATAGACTGCAGTAATCAGTAAAAAGAGTTTAGAATAGGTTAATACGATTAGAGTAATATTTCATCTTGGGTAATAATGCTGGGTAATGATAATGCTTGGGTGTAAATTGCTTTGGTCACCAAACAAAAATTGGTACAACTTGGCATGCAAATTTTTCATTCATCAAACATATTTACCAGAAATTGCTTCTCCAAGATTACCATTTAATCTAGTCTTTACAAAATTCTCAAGATGTAAAAACGTTTATTTTCACTAGAAGACTGCAAAAGGTACTGACAGTAATTATTTAAGTCTTTGGTGAGAAATTATGAAGTTGCTTGAAATATGCCTGTAGGTATTGGAACATATGTTGTTCAAAACAAGTTGCCAAAAAATGTCAAAAATAAAAACAGCCTTTTTGAAAAATTATATATGAAAATTTAAATGTGTCTAAGACTATATTTCGAATAGATAAAAAAATGATTAGTTGTTGGCAATGTTTTCCTATGTAATGTTCATTTTTAAATAACTTAGAGAGATTTATGTCTGGTGATCACAAACTTAAAACTTGTAGTTCTTGTAAAGACTTTTGGAAAATTGTAATCCTAAAATGGAGATGACATTGTAGGGAAAATTATTCTGCGCTTGGTGAGGATCTGTTATATTTAACACTGATATCATTAATAAAAATTATGCTGGAATGGATTGGGTCAGTAAGTTACACAAAATACATAAACAAAGCTATCTGTCTTGTTTATTTATTCAGCATACTTATATTGAAATCTTTTAATATAAGTATTTAATGATGTTCCTCTTTATGGCATTTCTCATAAGTGGCATCTGCTGCATGTGGAAGCTTATGAAAATCCATAAAATTTGCAGCCATTTTTCTTCCCCTTTCAAGATTTCTGGTTTTACTTTGAATTTTGGTCTCTACTGTGTTATGCTTTGCTTTTGTGAAATGAAATGTGAAAACTGAAAATGTCTTTTGAACAATTATATTTTTAATTTTGTTACTGTTAATTTATATTTATTCCTTTGGAATTATTTTTATTGTCTAAAATGTTTTATTCTTTTCAGAGCTTTCCAGTGCCCTGAGTGAAACAGATGCTGAAGGGGAGAGTCAAGTGGACAGGTAAAAACGTTTTTTTTCTTTTTTTTGTTGGCAAAATCATTATACCTGTTACAGAGCAAAAATAATGGTTGACCAGGAAATTTTAGTTTTTAAGATCTGATGTTCAATTACATAAATTTTAATAATAATAAATTTAAATTTGTTCTATAATAAATGTTTTTAGTCTGAATTTCACAGAATCACATCCACTTTTCAGAAATGTATGTCATTTCTTTGTGATATTTTTATGCTTTTCACTTTGTTTTAGCATTTTGCAATTTGTTTTGTATGCTTGTCTTAGTGTTCTTGTTTTATGTTGGGGAATATAAATAAAAGCGGGTAAAGAATGACATTTAGAAATCTCCAAAGTTTTTTATGAAATGAAATATTAGTATATGTTAACAGAGGTGGCTTAATAATGAATTGGATTAAACTGACATTAGTGATCCCAACATTAGATTGGGAGTTAATTGCATTAAATCAAATCACTGATATCAGTCTAGCAATTGTGTGTGTGTGTGTGTGTGTGTGTGTGTGTGTGTGTGTGTGTGTGTGCATATATATATATATATATATATATATATATATATATAATTTATGAAAATAGTTCCAATCTATCTTCTGAAGAGTGGATTTGATTCCAAGAAAGAGACCTTCATAAGATGTGGAACTATTGAAATCTTACCATCAACCCAAAACAACTGGAACCAGGACTCATTGGACCAGACTGCATGTTACCAATTATCTAAAATCCAAGTAGTGATAACTAAAGCCCAAGTGATGTGCTCTCTAATGTTGTGGTGTTAACAGGTGTGACTTGGTCGTTCATCTGTTCTCATATCTTATGGAAACTAAAGAAAGTTGAACTGATTTGCTAGATATGTCTTGTATCTCCTGAATTGAATGTTATTTGAGATATTGTTGCTTGTCTGTCACTACAATTATATTCCGACATCTCTAGTCATGACTTGTGGTTAGCTACTGCACTGTCCAAGAGGAACAATGCCTTCCATTAGGTATTCCCAATACACTCATGACACCATAGATCAAAAGATGTCAAATACCCCACAATTTTAGAAATTAAATATCCTGTCAGGCACACATTGTCATGATCTGTTCGAAACTTGATGATTTGCTTTGCCATGAACAGCCTATGCCAAACCACAACTGATGTAGGTCTGGGCATTTTAATATCATCAAGGTATGATGGCATCATCAACCATCACCTTTGTATGCTGCCATCCCACGTCTTTTGGCACATCAAAGTGTATATAAATGTTGTCAATTTCCCTTTTTCTCCACCCATTGAAAGCATTTATTTACTTACCATAGTTTGGCACAAGGCTACAAATATTGGGCGCCCAATGAGAATAAACTCTCTATTCAGTTGTGATATTCAACAAGACTTGTTAAATATTACCTTGAGGTGTCCTAGTTGAAGAGGATTATTGCACAATAGTTTTTAGTTTTTATTTAAATAATTATTTTTTCGCATGTGTTTAATAATTTTTTTTTTTTAAATCGATTCACAAGAGAATGAGACTTTAGAAGGAACTGGAAACCCAGTACTGCCATTTACAGGAAATAATGATTATAAAGATGCTGATGGCAATTTCTCATAGGCACTGCCATTTTTTTTTCATTGGAGACTCTGCAGTACAGATGAACCTAAACAATACTCCAATATGCAATTAAAAAAAATGACTAAAATCAGATCATATTTTATGCTTCTATATTATGTCTATACTAGTTTGGAAATAGTGTTAAGCATTAGTTAGGGACTGATATTTCACAGTATCTTGGAAGTGTGTGTGTGTGTGTGTGTGTGTATATATATATATATATATAATGTTGACAGCAAAAAGTAAGTTTTGTAAAGATATGTAAGTATGCTCACAGAAGTGGAAACAGTAATTAAATTTCAGATAATAATTATAGCTGCTAATATGAAAGTTAATATGCTTTTTTGTGGAAGGGATATTGTGTAGTCTATGTATATTCATAGATCTGTACAAACTGTTGATTTTATAAAGATATAAACAAACTGATCACAGCAGATGTGTGGGGCCTCAGATTTTCTTTAATTCAAAACCTCTCATCTTAAATGCTAAACATTTATCTCCATACCAAGATAATATAATTACATAAATGCCAGGTGTACTTTTATATTGGATTAAGCAATATTGTTTCCAAAATTGTTTTCACTAATGGTCCAACTATTATTTAATTTTTTTTTCCCAAAAAATAATTTTGTAACATTAAAAAGTAAATTCTATGGACCTAAATAACTTTGGCCATATTTATTATTGTTGCAGTTTTTCTCATTTTCTGCCAATCTCCCTGACCAATCTGTCTTTCACTCACTCTGAATGAGAACATTTCAAGAGATTAACTTTTCACAATTTAAAAAGTCATGTTAACTTTAATGTGTATAATACTTTAAGCTTTACTGCCATAGAATTTGACAAAACCTGATTTGGTCATTTTTTGTTTAAAATTTTCATAATTGATATAAAGAGTTTTTTTTTTTTTTTTTGTTTTTTTCTTCAATAAAGGTTATGGTATAGGATTACATTTCCACTAATCACCTGCCAAATTTTGCAAATGAGGTCACTCTGAGATAGTCATAATGGTTGACCACATGACTAGATAAAAATCAGAATGGCCAACTTTAAACTCAACTTTTTATGCCTTATACAAATGAATTTTCTGGAAGCTGTATGGCTATTTTGTTGCATAACAATAACAGGTTATTGCTATCAGTTGCTAGAAGTTAAAAAATAAAGTTTAAACTTTTTATTATATACTTTAAATTTGATTAAACAGATTGTATTGAGTTGAATGTTGGTATTGTGCTATTTTAAATTGTTTAAAAATGATAATTTAAAAAAAAAATTTTTTTTTAATATTTTCAGAAATGAAGCTGATCGTCTACATATGCAGCATGTAATTGAAGTAACCCAAAATGAAGGCCTCCTTCATGTTGTCAAAGTTCTTTGTGACTGGATGAAGTGTCATGCTAGTGTCATAACAACCTGTGCACAGGTGAGATCTATGTACCTACTCCTCCCTTTTCTATTTTATACCAAACATTAACTTATTGTATCCAACTTGCATCAGTTGGGAGGGCTGTAGTTAGTAAGTAATAAGGTAAGATCTATATTCTTGTATAAGTTTGAACCTGCTTCTATGCCTACATTTTAATAGTAGCTTTCTCCTTTGATTTAATAGTTTGCATTGATCATTGTATTTTATTATTCTATTTTTTTCCTCTAAACATAGCCTGCATCTATCTAAAGCTATTCTATCTGCGGGTTTAGACCCTTTCCTTTAGTTCCAAAAATTTCTTTGAAAGGGCTGTTTGGAATTTTAATTTAGGATTGATAAATGAGTGCCTGTGGGTATAAATTCTGTTTCAATTCTGCGGAAATTTCAATGTAAACATTATAATTTGTCTTTGGTGGCAATGGTTACCTGGTATATTACCCTAGTGGATCTGCATTTGCACTTGACTGGGCAGTTTTCTCTATTTCTACAGTTACAGGGGGGGTTCCGTGCTAGATTTAATTTTTTTCCCATTGAATTTACTTAAGACATAGTTATTATGGGAATTGATAATTTGGTACATGTTAGTGCAGGAGTAGCTAATTTTGATAGATTTCCTATTGAAGTTACTTAGAGAGTTGTTTTTGTGGAAGTGTTTATATATATATATATATATATATATATATATATATATATATATATATATATATATGAAATGTGTGTGTCCACCAGGGATCTAGAGTCAAGCAGTTTTGATCAATCATTAAAAATACTTTAAAAATTTTTTACAATATTAAAGTAATATTTTTATATTTAATTTTTCAGTATTAATACATTCATTTTGGAAAAACTTGTCAACCAAAATTTAAAAAGTCCTTTGTCAAAATAGCTTCTCATAAAGTAGTGTGTATTAGAACATGTTCAGAAATAATGTGTAGATGTGTGTATATCAGAGTCAAATACAGAACTCTGGATATTATTACTAATTGATATTATTTTGTCATTTTAGCAAGTTCAATGGTATAAAAATATGGGAGTTTATTTATCGACATAACTTCCTTTGATATGCTTGCATTTTGATGGGGAAGTAAGTTTGCAATAATCTTTCGATATTTATTTTCATACATAAATTCTTTTAATTTGCTTTTAAGCTTGGTTTTATAGCAGTTACCTCCCTTGAATTATATTTCTAATTTTTTTTTTTTAAATTAACACTTACACGTGTCCTTACATTGAATTTAAATTATAAATGCTAACGTGTCGAGTTGATGTGTATTATTTATTGACACCACTAAACATTAGAAAAATGAATCCACAATTGATATGGATCTTATAAACTCGGTAAAAACTCATCTAACATAGTTGAAACACAAAAACTTTGAATAGTATTAGTTTGATGGTAAAAATATGAATTAGTCACTGGTGATGTAATTCTCAAATTTCACAATTTATATATATTTAGGTACAGATGATTTTAAAAAGTTTCTTTCAAAAGTTATTTCAAAATATTAATCATTTGCTACCTTTTCCTGTATTAATTTAGAGAGGGAACCACTTAGCATTACAGAAATTGCATGTATTCTTCAAGTAATAAAAATGAATTGACTCCAGTCTAAAGCAAAAAGCATTCTCAGTAATGCAATGTTAGATTTATTTCTGGACAACTTCAGGTTACTTCACACGAACTACAAGAATAAATTTTCATTAATATGACACTTACAATAGTATTGACTGAAATTGTTTCAAACTACTGCAAATTTTAGAAAGAAAAAAAAATCAACTGTTTACTCTTGAGATACAACAGGCAAAAATGCAGCAGACTAAAGAATGTCTAGAACAGTTTCCAAAGATCAAAGACTGATAGCCGGAAGTGGTTATGTATGTTTTCAGCAAAAAATGGATTAAATCCACAAAACATTTGTGTCCATATACTACTGGAAAATTTGTTTTTAAGATCATTATAAAATATATAATGTCTCTTAATGAAATGAATATGTTCAGAGTTTGATTAGATTTCGAACCAGGACTGATCATTTTGTATTTAAATAGTTTGGACATGATCACTTTTAGTTGTCAGCCTTTGATATCTGCCTGCATGTTGTAATAAAAATGTAACTATTTTTTCTTTCTTGCATGACTAGAATTCTTACTCTGCAAACTTATACTATTGATTGGGATAATAAAATTATATTGCTACAGCTTTTTTGGTTGGTAATGGCAACAGAAGAAATAAGGAAAATGTCAACAAATCATTTAAAGTTAATTATAAAACAAAGGTATAATTTTGTTTAAAAACAATCATTCTTTCAAACTTTGACATGGTGCTTATATTTTGCTTATTGATATTAAAATAAGTTTAAGAAGTTGATTTATGTTGCAACTTATATGAATTTGACTTTAAATATTTATCATATTACGTCACTTGCCAGAAATAATAGTTCCCAAAGAGATAACATGTATAACCACATTCAGCTTGACAAAACATGTTTCATTTAAATTTAATGATTTTATGTAGAGACATACCTTTCTAATCTGACAGTCTTTTATTTATAGGTCTCTCATAATTCTGCCATAATTATTCACTTTTTTATTACCAAACTTCTTAATCATCACTATAGCATAGCATCTAGCATCATCACTTAAATAGAAAATATTATGTATTTAATCTGGCACAAGGTCATATAGAAAAACACTAAAATAAAATCCAATTGTTAACCAGTGTTCTATGACAGCCTTCACAGTATACTCTTTACAGCAATGAACTAGCTATTTTCTATTAACACTCCTTTCATGGTGAGAATTTATAGAATACTAGTTTTTACCGTACCATAAAAACAGTTTTCACGCTTAGTCCTAACTGCAGTGTTCATGTGGCTTCATATGGTTATTTACTGTTGTTAAATAGTATTGATTTGCTCACAAATCATACTATTACATATTGTCATGATAATGATTATAATCACTGAAGATGACCAAATTTCTTTGAATTGTCTGCATACAATGTATATTTGTATGTGACTTTCACATTGAAGATACTATACTGTGTTTCACACACAAGTGCTACAAAGTGATTTTGATTCTAAACAAAAGT
Organism: Acanthosepion esculentum; assembly: GCA_964036315.1. NCBI lineage: Eukaryota > Metazoa > Mollusca > Cephalopoda > Sepiida > Sepiidae > Acanthosepion > Acanthosepion esculentum. The sequence continues at coordinate 66,359,285 of OZ038480.1, read as the reverse complement.
ATTAATTCATATATAGTCATTATTTTATAGGTACAATGCCAACTTTAGATCAAGATTATAATAAAAAATATTAAATTTATATGGCATTTTTTTATAAAATTCATACTGTTTTCACGGAAATAGGTTATTCTTGATTTAATATTTGCCACATGCACATATTGCATTGAGCTTGATTTATAAATATCAGCAATTATAGATTGTCATTGTTGTGACAAAACATACATGGTATTTTTGATTAAATTATATATGTACAGTTTTGTATTTGTATTCAAATAACTTGAGTAAATTTATTCTATTTTTTCATTTATGAATATGTTCAGAGTTTGATTAGATTTATTTTAGTGTTACCTTACATACATACATACACACACACACACACATGTACACACTTAAAAATTTGGTAAAATTTCCATATGAAAAATCTTAAAATTTCCATGAATAAAACATTCTCTTTGCTTTGTTGTTGAAAATATATTCTAAAAATAGTTATGAATCTCTTTCAAAAAATATAGATCATACTTAGAAAATCTTTTGTTGGAAATATTCTTTATTGTTACAATGTTGAAACTGACTGTTTTAAGGTAGCATTTTTACATAGTATTCCTTTTTTATTTATTTATTTATTATAATTTTTACCAGTTTGTTAAATATGAGGCTTACAAGAAAGACCTATAACATTTGAAGATGGAAAAGAAACAAATGCTTCTTCGGTCTTAATCAAGATAATATTTCCCCTCAGTAACATGATCCTCAATGTTTTTAGCAAATTGTACATTCCTTGAGCATAATATTCTTTATGATTAATCAATGATGGATACTTTACTTGCAAATATTTAGGCAATGCTTCCAATTAATAATTCTTTGTATAATATACTATTATTTTGTTTTGGTTTAGTACTTTCTGATATATGACACTGTTCATATCCCACCAAAAACAATTTTCACTAGGTGATGACTTGATATTTTCAGTGGATTATAGAGAACCACTTTTCATCACTGGTGATGATTTTACTCAAGAAAGGTTTGGTAGCAAGTTTCCTATCCAATGATAAGCAAAGGACAACTCTTTGATTAAGATGAGAAGTAATGATGATGAGGAACCCATTGACCAAGTTTAGAGTTTGTGATTGTAGGGTGACTTGTATTAAACTGTTTTACTAATTTTCATGCAGTTTTCTTGAGGTTTTCCTCAACTGTGGTCTGCTGAAGCTCAGTATCAGCAGAACTTGGTTGTCCAGTTCAAAGGGAATTAACAAGAGAAAATCTTTTTCCATTGTCAAGCTCATGTCTAGATACTTTATTTTCATAGACAGAAGGAATATTTCTTGCCATTTTCATTTTGAATTCATACAGCATACAGTGTTTTATTGGCTCTGATATAAACTCAATTTAAAAAGGTAAAATCAATATAAAATTTACCTGCACCAATATTAAATCTGTAAAGAAAAAAAAAGGACATAAAATATAAATATTAATGTTTATTTTATTGTAAGTATTTAAAAAGCAGCGTCAAAATGATAGTCACAGATGCAACAGGATTTTCTTTCCAATGTAATAATTATGCCACTAATAACTTTTGATTTACATTTTGTGTAGTGATTTTGCTGATTTAACAAAGGGAGTTTGGGTGATTCTGTAGTTTGAAATAGAAAATTTTTTTAATAACATCATTAACTTTTGTTTTCTCTCCTAGTTTCTTCATTTTTAGGCATTTTCACCTTACCAGAACTTAGTTGGTTGACTTTCAATGTCTGATGTAATATTTGTCTATGTCTGATGTAATGTCTGTGTGTATAATATATATAGGTACCTCTACAGATTTGCAATACCTAAGGTTTAAAATGAATTTTTAAAAATAAAACTTTCTTGAAGCTTGTTTAGTTTTCATTTCAAGCTGACACATTAAATTTAACATTTACAATAAGCAAAATACTTTTTTCTATTTCAAAACTAATTTAAATTGACTGAAAAGAGTTTTTTTTTCATTGCCATTTTCATACCACGTTTATTACAATGTAATTCTCTTCTATATAATAAATGTGAATGTTGCTGTCACACTTTTTTCAATTAAATGGACACAACTCTCAAAAGCTCATCTTCTATATAATAAATGCAAATGTCAGTGTGTCACTGTGTCACACTTTTCAACTTTACTCCTAGAGGTCGTAGCCCAACATATCATACCATTTTTGGAATCAGGCTGACTGTGAGCAAATTAAAAACATCCCAGGCTGCATCCAGACTCACAATCCTGAAATTATAGATTCCCAAGTTTTCATTACTGCAATTGATTTGGGCTAGATATATATAGTTTTTTTACCGTGATTTTTTTGTGGCAAATTTTTTTGTACAGTAACAATTTTTATAACTTGGGAATAAATTTGGGATTAATTGAAATTTTTAATTGTGAAAGTCACTCATGAAATAAAAATAATTGTTAGTACAGAAAGGACCTACTTACATCAAATTGTCTTTAAATTAAGAGGCAGCAGAAGAATTATCATTGAACTTTTAAAAGGTAAATTTAAATATTAATGCAATAGTTAAATGCAGTAATCAATTTTAAGTTTTTCTGTAGTTTATTGTTGTTGTTATCTGCTCCTCCCTACCTATTGTGATGAAGGCCCAATCAAGATCCATCTGCAGGAGCTAGCTTAAATGCTGCCCAGTAGGGAAGCTTTTAAGCTAGTTTGAGAATAAGTCCTGAAAGTGTTATTAAAATCCAATAGTTATTTGATTTTTGCAGTGTGTATTTTTCTTCTTTTTTTTTCTTTTTTTTTACCACAAAAAAGGCACTAAAATTTCTTTTGAACCCCCTATACATACTGATGTTATGGAATAACCTGTCACCCTCATGAGTGACTACACTATAGGTAGTAACTACCTATAAGTATCTGTAAGTCAACAGACTACAGAGACTAGCTGCAACCTGTTCCAGCTAAGCAGTCGAACTCTCTACCTTCGGGCAGAGAGGAACCCAGACGAGGCTCTGCCGAAGGGCAGTCTCGTTCGGGGAGGTAGACTGAGCTGAATGCGTTTATATGCATTCGAATAGGGAATATTTTTGGCTGATCCTACAGGCTCGGCTAACCCACATTAAACCCGGCCTTGTGCCACATGTAACCCTCGTGGGGGGGTAGCTAAATATACTAGCTGGGATCTGTTGAGAACTACTGACCTTCCATTAGTAGCACTCACTACTGAATTGACTTGCGACAACCTTATGCATAATTGTTACCTTTATTCTTATTGTACTGGTTTTTCACACTAAACCGTTACTTATTTAATCCACCTTGTTTTTCAAGTATATATTCCTATTAGCATGGAATATAACACATACACATGCGCGCACACACACACACACACACACACACCTGTTGACACAAGAAAAACAAAGTGTGCTACAAAGGTTTTAAAATTTAATTAAATAACCAAAAAATACTTTGCGCTTTCCTCTTAATATTAACAAATATTTTGAAAAGTAACCTAATAATGTAAATACTATTATATAAGATTATTAAAATTTTTAAATGAAATAATAAGGCCAAGTATTTAGTAAAAATAAAAAAATAATAATAAAGAAATCAAACTTAAGTGAAATATAGATAAGTGTTAATTATAGATTAAAGTAAAAAAAAAACTTTTAAAGAGGGAAATATCAATTAAAAATAACTACTAGCATAAAAGTAATTTGATAAAAAACAGCTATTAAGAACAGCTATTAAGAAAGTGATTTAATAGTAATTATGAGTATTAAAGATAAATTAAAGTAAAATATAAAAAATTTAAAATGTGGTTGTTATTTAATTCTGGTATGTGCAATCTCTTTTTTCAGAGTTCTCAGTCTCTCTGGTGTCGCCTGTCGGTGTTACTGAATTTCTTGCCACTTGAAACCGACTTGCCAGATGACAGGGGTAAGTGATACCTTTTACAATTGACACTGTACTTCACCTACTGTTCAATGCATACACATACATACTATCTCTCTCTTGCAGTCAAATCCATCAAAGATCTCTTCCATCTATCTCTCTCTCTTTTCAGGTTTAATATTTTCTCTTTTCACTTTGTTTTCAATAAAATACTTTTGCCAATTTCTTATGGCTTTTTGTTTTTTTTTCTAAGGGCTTTTTATTTTTTATTTTAACTGAAATAGAACTGTAAATCACTTTCTGAACTTTGGGGATGCAGAGTTATCATTATTTACATGAATTCATTAGTAAACGTGTATTGTGTGTACATTTATACTCAAATCTCATGTCTGAATAAAATTTGCAGAGTTTTATTCTATATATCTTTATAAAGAACCATCTTGTATATTTTGTAGATCCTTCAATAGTCTTAGCTTCTCTCACAGGATAAAGCATCCTGGGATGGTTGGTCTGTCCATTTTTGAATATAAATCAGTGAATTTTAAACTCATGTTAAATGTTACTGGTAATGAAATTTTGTTAAAGATGCCTAAACAAAAATTGCAGGTTAAGTTTTAGGTTAATAAAATATATATTAGGAAACTTTATTTGTCAGTGTATATCATAGTGTTACATTTTAATAAAAGTTAATTTATTTATTTTAAAAAAATTAAAATCAATCATAAACATAGCTAAGAAGCTCTGTTTATTATTATGAGATCCTGTGGGATAGATAATTTTATAATGTCTCAAAAAAATAAATACAAGCATTTATACACTAAATATTTGTGTGCATTGAAAAACTTTCAGCATTGTGTACTTTCTAAAATCTAATCAAATGATAAAACATTAGAATTTTTTTGTTATCCCTTGGTCAGAACAAGACATTTTCAGCACTCCCTTTTTTTGTGTGTACATATCTTTTCAAAACATCTAGCAGTTGAATAGTTTATTTTATTTACGTCATAGTATATGCTTTCTATAAAATATAATTTGTCCATAAGAATCTTTTATTATGCAAGATTTTAAAGTAACTCAAAGATTTTTAACTTAACAAAAATTGACAGTTTAATTGATTTTCTTTTATGATTTTTATTCACATAAAATAAACCTTAAAATATCAACATCAACCAAATTTTATCATTGTTCATTAAATAATGGATGTATTGTGCAGTAACAATATTTTTTTTGTTTTGTGTGTGATATGGTGGAAGTGTGTATCAATTTTGTATTTTTTTTTTCAAATGTTTGTGAGAAATGTATAAATATTTTCATAAATTTAAGAATAAAATATACACACATGAAAAATAGTGTAAGTTTACTGTCACAAAACTTGTACACATGTACTGCATATGAAAACATCAAATAGATCATCTTTAACTTCATATCATTATATATTTACTAGACATGCCCGTGAAAATTTCACGGTTTTCCTATTTTAATTTTCTGTTGAAACTTAAGTTAATGATCGAATAAGCTCATGGTGATTTCTGCAACAATAAAATATCTGTAGAACCCCCCCCCCCCCCACTGCATCGTTAAATATTTGAGCTTGGCAACTTTATCAAAATATTGCATTAACAATCATAAATATGAATGCTGGTCATTATTTATTATCCCCCCCCCCCCACCAAAGAAAAAAGATACCTAAAGTTTAAAATGAATTTAAAAACAAAAATGAAAAATCTTTATTGAAGCTTTTATTTTAGTTTTAATTTCAAGCTAATAGATTAAATTTAATATTTCCAATAAACAAAATACTTTGTTGTATTTCAAAAACTAACTTAAATTGACCAGAAGGATTCTTTTTTTTTTTTTCATCTTTCATTGCAATTGTAATTTTTATTAAAAAATCTTCCAAAAATAAAATATACTTTCCTAAATCTCTATTTGAGGAATATTAGCTGATTTAAAGTATAATTAATCTGATTTGAAACAGATATTTACTTTAAAATATCACAGAAACATTTTTTACTTCAACAGTAGCTGTTTTGATGTGCTGACAACCTGATGACAAATCTAATATTAGATGGATACTTTATCTGCAAACCATAATTGGAGAAAATGATTTGAGTGCCTTTTTTTATATAATTTTTAAGTACTTAGTTATCTTAAAAGTTTAAGAAAATATTCTCTGTAATCTAATGTTTTAATAAATTTTAGAAGAGATGACTTTAAATTTACAATAGTCATTGCTCTTATTTTCTGATAATGTTGTGTATGGTTGCCTGTACTTACAACAATGGACACCTTTATACATTTTCAAAATTCTTTTTAAAATATTGGTGTTTGATGATCTGTATTATGCTTTTCTATTTATGATTAGTAAATATAGTTTTCACTTAATAATAATAATATCTAAAAGGATGAAATTAATACAGAATTATAAGATTTAAAACCTAATAAATTTTTAAAATTTACAAAAAAATTGAAAACAGGTTTTGTAAAAATTAATTGAAAAATAATTTTTTCTTAAAACAATAGTGTCCTTAATATATTTTATTTGTAAAAGCAATTAAAAGCTTTTCTAATTAAGTCATAGTTTTATTTTATTTTTTTATTTTATGATTCGAAGTAGATTTTCGGTAAATGGTGTTTGTTGGATAAAAACAAATTGATGATTAAATTCTCCAAGGACTCCAGCTTTTAACTAATATAAATACAAAGATTCTGAAATTTGATTTAATCAAAATTTTATAAAATTAAGTGTGTGTGTGTGTGTGTGTGTGTTAATAGATTTTTTTTAAAGTGTATGTATGAAAAAAAAAAAAAAATATATATATATATATATATATATATATATATACACACACACACACACACACTTTTTATATATATATATATATAATATAAAATAAAAGGCTCAAACACTAATATTCCATGGTTATAATTTATTACATTGGGATTGTAATCACAATCCAATACATCAGACCTTGAATTTGTAGGTCTGATGAATTGTATCGTGATTACGATTCCAATGTAATAAATTCAAACCATGGAATATTAGTGTTTGAGCCTTTTATATTATATTCTTACTCTGTCTTGGACATTGAGTTCTACCTGGATTCTATCCTCTTGGGAATTTTATTTTTATATATATATATATATAGAGAGAGAGAGAGAGAGACTACTAATATTATATATATATAAAATAAATCCTAAAGAGCCAGGAAAACCTACCTAGGTTTTACCTATATGGATCTTCAGGGTAAGCAGGCCCAAGGTTTTTTTTCAAATGAGTATTACTATATATATATATATATATATATATATATATATATATATATATTTTACCAAGATTTTCTAAAAACAATTTCAAAAATAATTTCATTCATTTGTGAAAAAGAACAGAAAATTTAATTAAAATTTGACAATTATTTGATTTTACCAAGATTTCCAGAACAATGTTTTTTTTAACAGCAAAAAAAAATGCTAAATTTGACATACTAATCTTTGGCCCAGCTGCTGACTAAGCAAAACAAGATTTTAAACCAAAATTTCAAATGTGCTAGAAAGGATTAAAAAAGTTAATAAATTAAGCAAAAACTATTTCTGCCTTTCCTCTTAATAATAACAGATATTTTGATGATGAAACTTTATTTTTATCAAGTTTGGAGCCATTTTTCATCATGGTATACTCTTTTTTTTAGAAATTTTTGGAAGTACCTATAAAAAAAAAAGTAAGGGAGTACAAATGAAAAAAAGAAATTGACAACTTTTTTCCATGTCACTGAAACACATTAAACAAACAAATGTTATTGCCTCTTCTATCTTCCCTTTCTTTCATTTTCTCACTAAAACCAAGGAGTGTCTCTGATACGTCTTTTCCATCTTTCCACATGATCAAAACAAACTAGTCCATTATTTATGATGTATTGGCAGGGAATAACATACATGCTAACTAAGGAACTAATAGAGGGGCAAGCAGAATAAAATGTTTTTGTAAATTAATATTTATTGATTAGATTATTTATGATAACAGCAATTAATAGCAATTAAAAAAATAGTCTGTTTTTCTTACCTAATTTTTTGGAGAGTTTTTGAAAGAAAAAGATTAAAATCTTCAGAATTAAATTTCTTAGAAATAAAATAATTTACTGAGGATTCATTTTTTTTTATATTGTGTATATTCTATATAACAATTTCTTGGTTACAGATTATCAGCTTAAAGCTGATTAAAAATTTAAGTTTAAATTCAAGCATTCAATTTAATGACATTATTTAGCAAGTTCTAACAAAAATAGGTGCTAGATTGTTTATAAAAAGAAGTTAGAATTTGAATTTTACAATTTGTAAATCTGTGTAGGCATTTTAGTGAAACCTTTTGATAAAAAAAATTCTAAATTTTGTTCTGAAATATTTTTTTTCAATAAAATTTGTTTACTCTCATTAGTATTTGTTATAAATTGATTTAATGGCTCAATATAAAAGATGCTTTTATATCAAACAATACCCCAATAAAAAAATCATCTTTATTCAGCAATGAAGTTTATAATGTCCTCCTTGACAAGAGCACATGAATATTTATACCTCCCATCAATAACACCTATTTCTCTGTTGTAGGAAAATTCAATTGGTATGGACTGGTCACTTTTAGGCTTAATTGATTTGAGGAAAATACTGGCATAATGATCTTTTAGAAAAGACATTTTACACTCTGTAATTTGTTTATATTTTTTAAAATGTGCCATTATTTTATTTATATATATATATATATATATATATATATATATATATATAACTTTAAAATTGCAATAAATTTCACACTGATAACAACATGAAACTTGGGGGTGTAATTGTAGTCTTTTGTGTGTTGTTTTTACCTAATTCTGTACTCCTTTTACCAGTACTGAACATTCTTGTTGACCCAAATTTCTGCCTGTGTGTATTTATCATTTAAAATTTTCTATATTTATGGTTGAAGAGTGATAAATCTTGGAGATAGAACATTTCTATATAAAAACTGTGCAGAAATAGAAATCAACACTGCATAGAGACTAGCAATTTCATGTAGTAAGTTATCATAATTCTGATGATTGTTTCAGCCATGAAACTGCCAGTCACCATGCCGTGTTGATTTCTATTTCACATACATGTGAATGTGTGTCGGTCACAGTTATATTTTAAAACAGATTTTCTTTAAGAGTGGAAAATGCAGAATTACTGGATATGGTCTTGTAATACTTAGAATTGGTATACACTTGCTTATATGTTTTTATTTTAGTTTATATTTTTAGTGGTTAAGCATCAAGATAAATAACTAAGTGTAGTAAGTTCCTGTCATTTTCTCTTCAACTTTAAGGGATTTTTCTTATTAATGTAAACCTTATATTTAGGCGATACATGTGCTTCAGTAGAAATCTTTGTTTTTTAATAAAGAAAAGGTGCCCTTTGACAAGGTTTAAACCTGTTTCCAACTTATCCCACTTAGAGTTTTCTTCTATATAAGAGGAAACTTGTTCAATTACAGTTTATTCCTCTCAGAAAACAGGTGTCTACTCGAATGCATGTAACCACCAAATATTATGTTTATAGATATATACACAAACACAATATGGTATTTAGATGTTTTCAGTCTTGAATCTCTTGCGAAAATATTTTATGTACTTAATTTTAATAGTTTTTTGAAAGTAAACTATATTTCTTTCCATGGGGATAATTTTTGTTCTTTTTATTAAATTTTATTTACTTAAGCTATTTTTTCTTTTTAAAATTAGCTTCATCTTCTCTTATCAGTATTCTATAAAGCGATTATTTTTATGTATTCTGAACTCATATGTTAGTTAATTTTATATTGACTGATATATTTCGTTAAAAAATATACTAAGTTTTATCATTTGTATATATTAAAAGTTAAGTATCAGGTTTTTGCCTTACATCAAATGATGATTTAAATGAACTGGTTAGTGTATGTGTAAGTGCGAGAGGTGAATGTTTTACATGCACAGCTTAAAAATCTGAAACATTTTCTATTGTTCTGATAAAATAGATTTCTTTCTCACCATATTTTCTTTTTCATATTTAATTATGTGAAAAGTTGAACTGGCAAAACAAAATTAGCCAGAGACAAAGATTCTGCAAGCTATTTTAACCTGAGCAACATTTGGTAATCTTGCTGGCACTTAATATTTCCATTTTGTCAAAGTTTTTCAATATCTCTAATACATAGAGAAATAAGTCCAAAACACAGAATTTAGGATATGCACCTTAGATAGGCTAATATGAAAATTCCTGTATATGGTCTGCCTAAATTCCAAACAACAAACTGGAAAAGCCACTCATAAGTAAGAATCATCTTGGAGATTAAGTGGGTAAGGTATCTTTTGATCAGATTATGAAACAAAGAATAATCTTCTTAATTCTTTTTTTCTTTTTCAGTTTTTTCTGTTGTCTTTTGTATATTTATTAGATTCTACAGATATTGACTTAAGATTTTCTGAAAGATGAATTCTACACAATCTAAATCTCAATATTTCTCTAAGTATACATGTAGAAGACATACACAGATTGTATATGTATTGTGTGAGATTATATATATATATACACACACACACACACACACTATAGATTGTGTGCATGTGTATAAGATACATTATGCATAAATTATTTTATATATTCATACATACAAGCACATAAATTGCAAATTTAATATTTTCTGTCTATATGTTATTTGTATATTTGATAAAATTCATAAGCATAAAGGTAATGTATATTTATTGTTTATGTATTTATATTTAATCTAGATTTTTCTCTGAGACTCAATGTATGTGGGCATGGGCAATGTTCAATTTGACTAAAATATTTGGGTTTTGGTGAGTTGACATTGAAATATATGCTTTTATAGCTGATTGAATAGTTAGCTTGATGCAATATTTCAATCTAAGATGAAAATATAATTCCCTTTAGCAGTGAAGACAAATGTGTTTAAATGAAGAAAAAAAAAGTGTCAAAAATTAACATCCAGTTTTAATTTACTTCTATTTAATTTACTCCCAGATATTTGAATTATCTCTTTCTGTGTCTGTGTGTGTGTATATATATATATATATATATATATATATATATATATATATGTATATATATGTGTGTGTGTGTGTGTATATGTTTATATCTGTCTATATTTCTGAGATGAGGCATTATGTACATTATTCAGACTATTGTCCTCATCTTTGTCGCCATATTTATTACAACGTTT
>OZ038480.1:66113182-66343182 GCA_964036315.1 Acanthosepion esculentum | reverse complement strand
TTCTTTCGCACTCAGTACCCCTTGCATCTTAGTGGCTTTATTGCCTTGCTTAAGGTGAAATATTTAAAAAATAAGTGTGTTTGCACACACACACATATATATTTTCTATTTATACATTATTTTTTATGGATACACTTATTTAAGTAAATGCTCTGTTCTTTAATTAAACGGTATAAATTACATTTACCAGCCTGAATGTTAGAAATTTCTTAGAAAATATGCATTCTCAGACAGGATTCGAACCTGCATCCTATGAGGAACCACCATTAAGCCTTGCATGCTATAACAGTTCAGCCACAGAGAATATTTTCTACAATTTTTCTCGAACATTCAGACTGGTAAATGTAATTTATAATGTTTTATTAAAGAACAGAGCTTTTACTTATATAAGTGTATCCCTAAAAAATAATGTATAAGCAGAAAATATATTAAATAATTGTTCGGCTTAATCCATTTCCTATGATATGTTGTCATTGTTTATATTAGGATACAAAATCAGAGCAGATCTGACAGATCACGAAAGATTGGCGAAAGTGTGTGTTTAAAAGCATTAATTTGGGCTTTGCTTAACCAAATGTTCTCTGTGGCTGAACGGTTATAGCATTCCAGGATTAATGGTGGTTCCTCATAGGATGCAGGTTCAATTACTGTCAGAGAAAGCATGTTTTCTACACAATTTTTTGAATATTCAAGCAAAATATTCTGTTCAATAAGTAAAATTCTTAAATATTTTGTTTAAAAAATTTCACTTTCAACTGGTGTAATTATCAAAATGCTATTTTTGATATTATTAAAGATGTTCTTTTCAAATAAAGTAATTTGTTTAAAATATTACAAAGTTGTGTTTTTTTTTTTTTATTATTCCTTCTTTTTTTTGTTTCTTTTGGATTTATTTATTGTTTTTTTTTTAATATACTTTTAATTTCCTTGCTGCTTTCTCTCATTTAAACAATTTTTTACTTTTTTAATTTTCCTCTTGGTTTTAAATTTCATTCAAGAACTACATTTTGAGCTTGGGTGTCTTTATGAGGCATATATCTTTCTTTTTATATATGGTCTGAAGATCACTTGAGACCTAAAACAGACAACATATTATATTGATTTGAATGTCAATACTTATATACACACTAACACACAGGGTGTGTCTGTGAACACACATGACTGCAGTTCATATAAAAAGTCATGAGTAAAATTTCCAGCTGTGAATTTAAATCCTATCTCATTGGTGGGATACTCATTTCTGCTAATTTTGATACTGATGACATATCTTTTACATACCTATAAAAATTCAAACAATCAAATAGTAGAAAATTATATTTTTTCTATGATTTACATTCAATAATAATGATTAAAGAGACTTAAATAATTATAATTATTTTGATGTTTGGTTTCTTCCAATTAACTTTTAGAATTATTTTGCTTCCACTTATTTTCCCAACACTATTTTTATATTTTTAAATATGCATTCATAGCAGTTCTCCATTCAAATGTTTCATCCTTTCAAACGTAGTTAATACTTGTGAGAGAAAAGCAGTGCCAATTGTTTTCATTAACCTGCAGAGTGGACATATTTATTTGGACAAAATTAGAATGCCATCATTAGAAACATTGATTCAATTTGGGCTGCACATTCAGTTAAAGACAAATGAAGAAAACCAGCCAATATCTTAATTTATTTTGAATGTGTTTTGATTGTTTTGAAGTAACATTGTTGGAGATTGAAATGTATTTGATGATAATGGAAGATTTTAATCTGAAGATAGAGGGATAGGAAAGGTAAAGCTAGAAAGTGTAATAATTCACATCTCTTTCTCCCTCTTGTATGTGCATGGTGTGTTTGGCCAGCAATTTTCAATTTTTGTGTGTATTATTGAATACAATGGACAAGGAATACTTTGTTAGATTTTTTAGTAGTTTTTCTTGTTTTTGTATAAGGGAATGAATGATCATTTTAAGGCAATTGAAGAATTGTCCTTATTTTTTATTCTCAGTTCCTCGACTTCTGTTTATATATTTATCCTTGTAGAATGGATTTTGAAAGAATTCTTACAAATTTTTTTTCTCCTAATTATTGAAAATACTCAAAGCACCATGTCCAAATTTATTGTGCTATTTTGATTTTTTTTCTTAACTTATAAAGAGAATGATAAAAAGTTCTCATCCTAACCAAGCTCTTCTTAAACAATTTCTCATGTTTGGTTAGATTTTGGGAAGTAGGAAGGGCCAAGGATTTTTTTGCTTTCTCTCTCACACACGCAGTAGAATAATCATTATCTAAGCATGTACTATCTATTCTCATTCATGTACTTCCCACTTTACACCAACCTTGTACTCTGCCTTTCATTTATTTTTCTTTATTCTACTGACATCCCACCACACACACACACACACACACACAAGCACTGTCACCTTCACAAACAAGTTACTTTCCTTCATACCCCCCCTTTTTTAGTGTATATGCATAATTTCATTTTTTTTTCTAATTTGATCTCCCTCTTTTTCCCTCCCTCTCTTATACCCACCTTCCAGTCACCCTCTCTCATACCGACCCCCAACTAAACAATATCTTATGTCATTTTGTTCTTCCTCTTGTGACTTAGACATTTCTTTTATTTAATTTTTTTGGCTTCTTTTTTATATATCTTGTTTTCTCCTATTTTTACATCTTGCATTCGCATCTCTTTGCAATTCATTGTCTGTTGTTTATTCTTTTGTTTTAAATTAGTTTTGAAATTATCTCAATATTTCATTTATGTAGCTTTTTTTTATTATTGAAATTTAAATATTTTTAACATTTTTTTTTTTATATATCTGGTCCAACCCACCTTATTTTTAAATGTTTTATAATATTTTTCTATTTGTATCTGTTGTATCATTTCTTGCATTTACTGTCATTTTTTCACTCTCTACTCCGTTTTTCTTTCAGCTTTCTTTATTTACCTTGTGCATTTGATTTAATTTTTGGCTTTTTTTTTTCTCTCCCACTTTACATTTTAATTATTTTTGTTTTAATAATTTTTTTGTTTTGCATTTCCTTTCATTGATTGATTTTTTATTTTTTTCAAATGTTTTCTATTATTTCTCCTCCTTCCATCATTTTCCCTCTAAACAACAATTGTTTAGAGCAAATCTTACAGGCTATGCGCCACACATTCTCTTAGTGTCACTCATGATCTGTTTCTTCCACATAGTTCTTTTTCACCTTTAATTTCATTTCTTTCCCATTTTATTTATTTTCATTTAATTTTTTTTTCTGTAATTTCTCTGTCTATTTATGTTTTTATCTGCTCTCTCTCTCTCTCTCTATATATATATATACACACACACACACACTACATAAATGTATGGAGCATAAACTACTTTTATGCTGACTTTCAAACATGTGGGAACAAATATTTTCTGAGTAACCATTTCCCTTTCATTATAGATATATTTAAGAAGTATGCTTCTGTAAGTGTATATATCGTGCGTGCGCATGCATACATGTAGCTTCTTGTACAAAACATATGCAAACAAAACTGCAAAAATGTCTACAACACACATACATTTTTTCAAAATTCATTGCATTTTTATGCAAATTTATCTATGCTGATATCTATCAATTTTTTCAGGATGTGTTGGGTGCATGAGGGTTGAATTAAACTTTTTTCTTTTTTTCTTCCTTCTGATCTGATTTTCTGTCTTCCTTTTTGATAATTCTCATTTGTTTTTGGGTTTTTTGTAAATTCACTTTTATGCTATTTACTTTTTTCTATTTCTAATATTTTCTCTTCATACTCTCTTTCCTCAATAGCTAAACTTTAAAAATCTATTTTCAGGCAACTTTAACAGATATTTCTCTTTTTGTCTCTAAATAGATTTTTGTTTTATTTTCTACCTTTCCTCCTTCTAATCAGTTTATTTATGATTATAAAAAAAAAAAATTTTCTGACATTTAAAATTTTTTTTTTCTTAGCACTTATCCATCCTAGGACATTTTCATTATTTTTACTCAGCCCTTCCTCACTTTTTTTGTTAATACCCACTTATTTATTATTTGAAATTCATATAGTTTTTCTTAAAAACGTTTTCCCTTATTTTTCCTTCCTTTTTTAGCTTTTTGTTTTACTCTTATATTCATTGTCTGCCAAAATCTTGAAAATGAAATTGTCCTTCTTTGCCTGTGTGTCAGTATTGAAAATGTCTTGTCCATTGGATATGAAGTCATTATGATAGATACCCTTTGATTAAATAAGGTTTTAATACTACTCTTTTTCTTTTTATTAAAATATCTCTTTTGATTCTTACAATTTTATTTTAATTCTCTGCTCTTTCCCAATTGTTTTTTTTACTTTCTTTCCCATTTCTCTATTCCCACCTTTGATTTTATATTTTACTGTTCAAAAATTAAAAAAAAATACTAATATTTTTTGAATGTGTGCGTTTGCATATCTATAATTATATATATATATATATATATATATATATGCAAACGCACACACACACACACATATATATATATATATATATATATATATATATATATATATAATATATATGTGTGTGTGTGTGTGTGTGTGTGCAGGTATGCAGAAAAATAGGAAAGAACATGTTAGGTAAATAATCCAGAGTTCTTTAGTATTTTTATTTTTAAAAAGTCAGTGCTCCATACAGAAGTAGAGCTTATATTATAATATTTTTTTTAATTAATAAAAATCCTAAGCTGAAATTAGACAAAAATAATGAAAAACTATGTGATTGTAGAAACCCTGAAGACTGCCCATTGGAAAATAAATGCCTCACAAAATCTGTGGTATACCAATGCACAATCTCATCCATTGAGAGTCCTAACATTGATAGGATATACATTGTGTCAATGAAGAATAAATTTAAAATTAGATGGAGACAACACAAGAGCTCCTTCAACAATATTCAAAATAGAAATCAGACATCTCTATCCCAATATTTTTGGCATTTAAAGGAAAGGAATAAAACACCAAAAGTAAAATGGAAAATAACAAGAACTTGTAGAACCTGGGATGACCCCTGCCCTTTATGCTTACATGAAAAACTACACATTATTAAGTTTTTAAATAATGAAAAGTTATTAAACCATAGACAGGAGTTAACGGTTTTTTGCTGACATCAACAAATTCTTGCATTAAATAATTAGCACAATAAAATAGATAAATAAATAAATTCCATAGTTTAATAAAAGTCTTAAAAGTTTAGCCCAATCATTAAATAGAAAAACTCTTTGTGAAGTCGTCAAAAAAACAAATTGTAGTTCAGTGCAATGCATTTATATGAAACAGCCATTTGAATAAACAAATAAATAAGGAGATTAATAGATAGATAATATAAAATAAAACAAAATCCTCTTGACACTTAACGACTTGCCATTGCGCCACAAACTATCTTTCGCTTTAAACTAACGAGACGGTGACCGCCACCATCAGCTTTGGAATAAATACCCCACCCTACCCCAGCATAACCTTTCCGAAGGTGACTGATCTGTAGATGAGAATTAACTATTCGACCACCTAACCAAAATAGCCGCCCTAGCCGTTTCCATAGTAATTAATGTTGCAAAGGACCATACTTATAAACATGCGCAAACCACAAGATACCTTATTCCTAAATTTTTGCTTGAGGATGAAACGGGACTCGATACCTTAATTCAACTTAATTTTAATAATTATATTGAGGGTTCCGGCTCTCATTTTTGAAACATGAGAACTCTTATGTAGCGAAGGAATCATATTTTCTTTTTAAATATTGTAATATATATGTGTGTGTGTGTGTGTGTCCCTATACTGGGCTCTGATCCTTCATCAGCTGCTTTATAAGTTTTACAAGTTATCAATTCATTATATGTTTTAAAAGTTGCCTTGTGAAAACTTGTTCTTACTATGGTATAATAAAAAAAATACCCACCAATCATTTGAACTTACAATAAAGCAGGTAATACTTCTATTATCATAGTGGAATATTCAGCTGAACAATTTAGTTGAAGCAGAAATAATATTCCCTAGGTTAATTCTTTGTCTTTTGCAAGTTGTGTGGGAAGTACATGAAATGGGCACTGATGTTTAATCATTTGGCCAGATTTTGGGAAGTAAATGGGGCTGAGAACTTTTCAGCTCACTTTGTACTGAGGGAATTTTTTTTTTCTATGTAAATAAGTAAATTAATGGAGAGAGATAGACAGACTTAGTTGTTTTACTGCAAACAAGAATTGTCTCATTCTTGGTTAAAGGTAACTTTTGAAACATCACCCAAACAAATCTTTGCACAGAATTATTACTGAAATAATGGCACAATCCCACTGCAGGCAGGCACACCAGAAGCCAGCCCAAATATCTTAGTTTTATTGAAAGACTTTTATAGTAATTATTTTATGCACTGATTTAGTGGGTCTAGTGTCCTTACTTGGTTGAAATTGTCACAATGTTTTCTCCATTGTACTCGCCAGTAATCGTCATGTCTTGTGGTTACTTTTGAGAATTTCCAACTAAATTCTACATTCAATTCATGGGAGTCATTTTTCTCATTCCATGCTAGAAGATATATCAGTTATCCTTGTAATACTGTTTACCACTCCCATTGAATTAGATGCTTGTTTTGTCTTCCTAAATGTTTACACAATATAAGGCCCAAGAACCACTTAAGGTAGAGGGTTAAGGAATAAGATTGTTGTATGGACATAAGAGGAGGGAGTAAGTGTAGATCATTGAACTATGTAGGATAGATAACTGTTGACTCTAGACTTGAAGTGGTTAAGATTATAGCGACCAAGGAAGTATTCTCTCAGTAATCTGTTTCACAAAGTAGCAACTCTTTGGAAGAAGGCATCTGAATGGAACTTCTTTCCTACTAATGGAATACAAAGGAAAAGAGGATAACTTGACCCCGTCTACTATGACATGGTGGGTCCTAGTTGTAAAGGTCTGAACTAAGGAATGTTGCTCGTCTATTTACTATGAAAATAGTGATAGAGTAGTGAATGATTTGTGGAATTTCATCTGTGGAAAGGGGATGTAGGGTTGATAAGAATTCATCACCTGCAAGGCTGTGTCAATGCTTTTGAACTCTGTCAAGACTGGAAAATGAGGATTGGTCAACACCAGCCAAGTTCCATTTCTGGTCTTATCTGACTCTTGTAAATATAAAGCATGTCAGGAGTAATCTGGTACTTTCTGGAGTAGCACAGAAAGCCAACCATTTTTCCAGCATTTTTAGTGACAAATCATATACTTGAGATTTAAGATGAACTTGAATCTCAATCTACATTCAAGGCAAGGAGCCTCATTTGAGAGTACAACTGTTTGTCATGACTGGAGAAAATTCGGGGTTTGATCCATGTTAACACCTTCATTTTTAGAGTTATTAAATGTTACAAGTGGTTTTGTGCTGTTAAAGCTTGATCAAAGAGATCAGCTGCCAAGCTCTGATCAATTAGATTTTTGGTGGTGCACCCATAAACTATGATATTATTTGCATAGATATTTAGTAATGATCTGAGAATGTTCTTTCACAGATTGTTAATATAAAGTAGAAAAAGTGAAGTTCTAAGGAAAGAGAGAGGGCCTTGTGAGATGCCCGCATTGAATTCGTGGGCTTCAGAAGATTGATCATTAACAGCAACCTTTGTGGAAATCCTTGATAATTGTGAAGACTGTTACAGAAATGCCATAGCTGGAGTGTTTGTGCAACAAACACCAATTGCCATCATGATGAATTTATTGTCTAGTGCTTCACTGATACTGTGTGTAATGACAGGATATCAGCAGTGGAGCCAGAGTTGGTTGCTTATTTCTGTTGAGTTGACCCACAACTTTCTTGATAAACTCTAGGAGTTGCCTGATGACACTAAGGAGGCTGATGGGGCAATATTTTGACAGGAATGAGTGCTCATGCACATTCTTAAAAATAGGGCACACAGATGACAATTTCCATAGACCAAGGAAACAGTTCTTAAGTTAAACAACTTTGCCAAGATTGGTGATAATTCTGGGCTGAGGTTCTTAAGAACAATCACTGGAATTTTATCCAAACCAGTAGACTTTGTAGAGTCAATTTTTGATGTGTCCTGAAAGTTTCCAAGCTGAAATAAAGAAATCACAAAGTTTTTGCTTTTTAGCATTGCCCAGCCCAGGGATTGAAACAGGACTGCCAGATAATTTGATACACCAAATAGGCCAAATATTCTTTCTTAAAGATTTCCAATATGGTATATTAAGGTGGTTAATAAAGCTTAACATATGTGCTGATTCTTTCAATCATCCTTTCTTAGTATTGTTTTCTATTTGACTTCATTCTGTGGGTTTTCATCTTTTATTTTAGACATGATCAGGCTTGCCTAATTTCATTGTTTCCTCACCCCTGGAGCTATGATTTCCAATGTTTCCGTGGGCCTCACTTTTAGGGTATGGTTTGTGTCACCTTTGTATTCCCCGTCACAATTGAATAAAAGATAAGTAGAATGACAAGCACAGATGAACTAAATAGAATTAACTGATATGCGATATCCTTTAGAATGAACAGCAGAATGAAGACAATCCAACTTCATGGATCGAATAAAGAGTTCAGTTCTAAATTCATGGAATGTTACCAACTGAAGTATGATCCAGACAGCAAAATGGCAAAACATTGTGACAATAGCAACCATGATGATATTAGTAAATTTGTGTAAAGTAATGATAATTCTGCCTTTTAAAATTTCTAGGAATAATTAATAAGGCACCTAGAGTTTTTCAATTTTTCTGGGATTGAAAAACTTTCAGTTGCCCTAAAGTATGGGCAAATGATTAGTTGTTATCTAACACTAGGTTTCCTGGACCTAGGATCCGATAACACTTTATAGAATGGCCCCTATTCAGTTATTAATCTCCTCTTTAAATGTTACAGTACTACAGAGATAAATAACAGGATATCTCTGACTGAAATACTGTACCTTCATAGTCCATCTGGTAAATGTTTCTGAATATCAACTTAGTCTGCCCAACTTTGCCAGAGCCCTAGAGATATATCCTGAGAGAATATATTTTCTCTTCAATTGACTTTCTTATCTCAGCATAATTTTATAAAAAAACAAGATTTTATAAAACACTGTCTGCATTTTGGTTCAAAACCCATCAATTTTATAATTCTCAGAAGGAGCTTTTCTTCCTTATCATACTGATCAACTTGGGATTCAAATCCCTGTGGTACCTTGTGTTGATTATTTTATTCTTTTAACTTCAGCTGTTTACTATTTTGACTGCTGCTTTCGGCTTATTGTGTTACACTGCAATAATCAGAGGAAGTTTAGTTAGAAGTAATACAAGTAAGAGATGTATGTTATGATTGTCTGGATATGAAATATTTACATGTATATAAAAATGAAAATAAAAAAAATAGAATGCATTAATTTTTGTGCTTATCTAAATAGATAATTTACTGTAAAAAAAAAAATATGAAAAAGATTTTTAAAAATTTTCATTTATATTTTCTATTATTCTTCAGATGCAGTAATGTTTACTCATATAATTAGAAAAAGTTGGCTTTCCTATAAGTTTTAAAGAAATATCCTTATTGTAAAAATAATATTCAATATAAGTGACATTTGAAACATTAATCAAAACAAGATTTAGGAAAAATGTGTGTATACTAGCTGAAGTAACAATTTATACTGGATAAGGGGTTGAGACTTGGAAGGGAGCTGGTTATAATGACAGTAAAACAATCCTTTAGTACTGTTATAGTGAACTGCTAATTGTAGTTTCTGTTATATAAAAATGTGGCACGACATCCTGTGCAAGACCATTATGCAATACACCATTGAAGGTGGACGTAGGAGAGGATGCCAATGCAAAAACTGGTTGGACAATGTCAAACAATGGACAGGTATGAGTGTACCAGAATTGCTGATGGCTGCCATCAATAGACTGTTGTGGAAAAGTGTTCATGTGGCTTCTGCATTCAAATCCACCCTACGATTACAAAAGTCAAGAAGATGATGATATAAAACTGTGTGTGTGTGTGTGTATATATATATATATATATATAAAATCTCCTGAAAAGTCCAAATTTTTTTCTTTTTTAAATTCAGTCTTTGTAAACATTCCCATAGAATTTTTAGTATATTTTTGATAATTTTTTATTTTATTTATTTACTATTGTTCAAAACCAAGATACAATGTAAAGGGCTGTTCCAGACAATGAATCTTTTAGAACATGTTGAATAAAAGTTATGCTGTATTCCAACATAACTTCTCATACATATATTTGTTTCCCTTCAGTATAACTAAAGAATGAAATCTTTCTGAATTTTTAAAATTATATTTCCACTCTTTTATGTTAATAAAATAATTTATAGTTTTACACCAAATGGTAGTTTAAAAAAAAAGATAAATGCTCATAACAGGAATGAGATTAAAAAATAGTTTTATATAACAAAGTTAATATTGTTCTGTGTTAAATTTCACTGTTTCATTTGTGAAAACATTAAAGATTTATTGGTTTTAACCATTTTTGGGGACTGGATTGTTTTTACTGACTAATCAATGATATTATGTAATTATTTTACATCTAACTACCATTACTCATGAATCAGTAAGGCACAAAACTACAAATACAACTCAAGGACTATAGCATTAGATATCAAAGACCTTTGACAAAGTGTGATCTATATAAAGGGTTACTGCACAAGCTATCTACTTATAGAATCAGTGGAAGAGTCTTCTCAATTATAAATTCCCTCCTAATGTGTAGTTCCATTAAGGTAGTCGTTAAAGGCCAGTCCTTCAAGACCCTAGCAATCAACACAGGCGTCACCCAGGGGTTGTTCTTGGACCAAACCTGTTTTTACTTTATATAAATCTGCTTAAGTATATACACTAGTTATTTGTAAATATATATGCTGATGATACAATGGTACATGCATACACTGCCAAAACTCTAAACGACCAGAAATTAGCAACTGATCTCTCCCCTGACTTAGCCCTAATATCTCAGTTGGGGAAAAAAACTAGCTGGTTACATTCAATACCTTGAAAACTAAATTAATTACATTTCATCACCACCGATCAAACCCTGAACTATCAATAATCACAATGAATGGATGTTCCCCCCAGGAAGCACCTTGAGTGCCTATTGGGCCATAAACTCAACCCAGATCTCAAGTGGAGTTTGTAAATACGATCCATTGCTAAAGAAGCTGGAAAAATGGTCAGTTCCTTGTGCTGCTCCAGTAAGTACCTGGCTCTGCTTACTATCCTCTATCTTTACAAGAACCAGACCAAGCCTAAAATGGAGTAATGCTGCCATATATGGACAGGACCTGCCCTGTCTTTACTTTCCTGTCCAAGAGTGTCTCTGTATCCTTATGGATGATTAATTATTTTCCACCCTACAACCCCCCCTTTCCTCACAGACAAAACATTGCAATCCTCTCACTCCTCTATCTCCATAGAAAGTGCTCAGATGCACTACATTCCTTATTTTCACCATTTCTAACCATCACGGCTAAGACTTGCCATGCTATGCACATTGTAGTGAACCACCTTCATTCCTGCCATATTTCATTGTTGAGAAGCAAGTTCCACTCCAGCTACTGCTTCCTGCAAACCATTGATCTGTGGAATTGAGTCCCAAGAGGGTGTTTTCCCAATCAATACAATCTTAACCTGTTCAAGTATAAGGTTAACCATTATCTTCCACACATATTTGCATAAACTCTGCCTCTTACTCTGTAACCCTCTAGCTGGAGTGACTCCCAGACTTTGTACAGGGTGAACATAACTAAAAAAAGAAAAAAGCTCTCTCAAGCATTTGGGTATTTTATTTATGCTATTTATATTTGGACTAAATAATGATAATTCCTTATTCCAGCAATTCAGACAAATTATCAAATCTGTACAGATCCAATTTGATACTTCAATGGAGATGGTAAAAAAAAAATCCAAAAATTAACATTCATTTACAGATGTAGAGACCTGAATCTAGTTCCACAGGGTTTATCAATTAATTATATAGAGTCCAACAAAACCTGAATAAGTCATACAACAGAGATGAGGATAATAGTCCAAATATAAATAGTGTAAATTATGATAACTCCTCATTCCAGAAATTCAGACAAATTATCTGGGTATTTGTCACTAAACATTTTTATGTATATAACTATGTGGACATTTTTTTTATTTTTTCATCATTTCACTTCAAGTAAGACGATATGCTACTAGGATGCATAGGATTACAGGGAGTGAAAAGGAGTTTGAAGACTTTAGGTTAGTAAGGAAATGGACAATAAAGGAACAGAGTTCAGGAAGACAGAAGATGATGATTGACATTGCATTTAAATTTTTGAAAATTGTAGGTGGCAGGAAAGCAAGAAATCTGAAAAGTTCCACAGGCAAGAAATGCAAGAAAAGAAATTATTAGAAAAGAACAGATAGTTCCATTTAGCTAGTTCAACAGTAAAACCATGAGATCTAGTTGCCAATCTAGTAGTACACTAAAATTCATGCAATCATGGCAGTAAGGAGAGCAGCTCATCAGAACAATTGCCATGAAAATATTTGTAGAAAAGACAGAGTAGCTACATCATGATGGTTAGAAAGTGACTGAGGTCAAGATGCCAGGTCAGGTTCAATTACATTACAGGCCTTTCTTTGAATTTTGTCAATCTTGAGATATATAGTAGAGACACCAGACCAGATATGGCTGCAATATTCAATGCATGGGCAAGTGGTAGATTTATAAATGTACAAAAAGAATTGTCTGGCATAACATAGTGAACCAACATTCTGAGCAGTAGGCCTGGCAATTGACTCAATATAATCTCGCTTCACTCCTTGTTGGTGGGAAATGTGAGTCCAAGAAGGTGCAAAGTGTTGCTCTCCTGGAATTTAGAATCAACCATGCTCATGGCAAGCAGAAAATGTGCTCTGTTGTAAATGAAAGCAGTTTTGGAGGTATAAGAATTTACAAGCCTTTCCTTACTACAGTTTGGAGGTCCTTTTCAAGAACAGTTGCCACTTTATCAGATCTGTCAGACTGGCTAATAAGACAGGAGTAAATAGTTCTGTCATACGGATAGATACCTAGTTGGAAACTGATGACACTAGGAAGGTTGTTGAAGTTCATAAACTTTGTAGGTCTGAGGATAGAGCTCTGCAGGGTCCATGCACTAATATGAAACAAACTAGAAATGTGTTCATTCAGCACAATCTTCATTATAGAATTTGTTAGGATTAGGTTAGATATTCATCCAGAAATACCAAAGCCCTTCAATTTGTGGAGAAGGCCAACTTACCAAACCTTGTTGAATGCCTTTGAGATATCTAGGGCTACAGCCCGAACCTTGCCATTCTTATCTAAAGCCTGATAGACAAATTCATTGATGGCTGTTAGCACATCAGTGGTTGACCTGAAGAAACGGAAGCTATATTGTTTATCCAAAAGGAGGTCATGTGAAGTGAGATACTTAACCAATTCAGCATAGATTAGAGCCTCTATTACTTTCTCAAAAATAGGAACTACAGAGGATGACTTCCAACAAACTGGAAATTAAGAAGCAGTGAGGCATTTATTGTAAAGTTTGAAGAGAACAGGAGCCAGTTCACGAGCACATTTCTTTAGAACAATTGCAGGGATACTATCAAATCCACAAGACTTCTGGTGATCTAGTTTAGCAGAGTTATGTCTATATCAGTAGAGACTCTTTTGGGTGGGGGATCAAACAGATTTAGTCCAGATAAATTGAGAGTATAGTTAAAAGAGAACTTCAGAGCAAAACAAATTGATTGGAGAGAGGAAGGACTGAGGATTTACTCTTGTTCAGTAGACACTTGCAGAGCTGCCAGTAATCTCTAGAATCAAACTTGTTAGAGGCTATATGGTGTCTCATTCTATCAGCAAATAGTGACTTTGCCTCTTTGAGGACATGCTTACACTCATTATGATTGGGGACAAAGAGACATCTGTTACAATTGACCCTGTTGCTCTGGTATAGCCGAAAGAAGTGATTGCTATGTGCTATAGTGGCTAAACAGGCAAGAGAGAACTAGAGGGAAGATTGTGATTTCACTTGGTATTTCCATGCTGTCATGAAAGCTTCAATGCTGGCCTTCACACAGGAAGAGACCTCAGTCACACATTTCTCAACAGGATGATTTAAAATATCACTCCAAGGTTATCATAAAGGAATTAAATAATGAAATGAGTCCCAATCAGTTCATTGATGACAGAAAGATGATCTGTTAATAGGGGGTTCTTGCCTTATGGGAGAACAGAAAGGGATATCTATAGACACTACTATGTGGTTGAAGTTGCCAAGAGGACAGAGCTGCAAAGCACGACACGAGTTCTGGGAGGAAGTAAGGAAGAGATCAAGTAGAGAAGCATGTCTATCAGGGTTACTAAGGAAATGTGGGAAGAAATCTTCAATTTCAGTAAGAGAATGAACAATTGAGAAGTTCAAAATATGGATGCCAGCAGTGTCATTAGAGTGATGATGCCACTTGACATGATGAGCATTTAAGTTACTGAACACAGGTATTTGCAGAAGAGTGTAGTGAGAGGGCTTTATCTATACTGTCAAATATTCTGTTTAGCAAGCAACAGTCATGAGAGGAACGGGTGTAATAAAGGAATAAGAGATAACGGAGTTTACTAGCGAAAGTCAGAAGCACATGTAATAACAATCCAAAGACACAAGAGGCAGTTCCCTTGCCAGTGGGAGATGCTTGCGAATTGGTTAAGAATATAACATTATTTTTTCCTCATATAAAATCCAGTGACATAAAACACTCACACAGTTGAAGCTCTACCAAATATTGTATGTCAATGTGCTTGCACAAAAGTTTAATTAAATTGTTCTTAAAGTATAGATTTATTTTGTGTTTGTGCAGAAATTCATTTCATCCTGTTAGCAAATTTCAGATTATCTGCCATGATTTTATCATAAAAATAGAAATCCAATTCCAATAAAATTCCGATACCAAGCCATGTTAATATAAAGGGTAATGAAAATGTAGATGAACTAGGAAAAAAAAACTTAACATTGAAATAACTAATATGAAAATTTTGTATACAGATTTTAAAAAGAAAATTAATGACTATAAAAAGCAAATGGCTAGCAATATAGGATACATTCTTAGAAAACAAACTTTATGAACACTAACCAGGAAAGACAGGAAAACACAAAACAACTAAAAAGGGTGAAGAGAGTACACTGCTAACTAGAATTTGTATTGGACATACAAGACTAACTCCTGTACACCTGCTAAGAGTTAAAGGTGTACCTCGATGCAACCATTAATAACATCGATTGACGGTTGAGCACATTCTGATTGAATGTAAAAGTTATCAGCTTAAACATAGTAAATGCTACAATGTCGCAAATATCTAAAAACATTGTTTAAAGACGTTGCCCCTGGCCTAGTATCTGGCCAGGGGGCAACATCTTTAAACAATGTTTCTTAAAAAAAAAACAAAAAAACATAGGAATTTTTAAATTCCTTTAAAAATTGTTTATGTACGGGTATATAAGGACAGATTAATAAATTTAACGAAAATGAATTGTAGCTACCAAACTGAGCCCTTCCAACTGTTGGAAAAAAAGAATGTATGTATGTATGTATGTATGTATGTATGTATGTGTGTGTGTATATATATATATATATATATATATATATATATATAAAACACACACACCTGATTAACATAAAATGACCTATCAGTGTTGAAATGATGTCAAACAAAATCTAACCAAACCGATGAAGTTCATTTACTGCAAGCAACTGTGGGTTAAAGATATATAAAGTATCTATGACCTTATTGACTCACTATTTCCATTTTTTTATTGATAATTCTTCTTTGTAGTTTGATGCATGATCATTCCATAGAGAAAATACATAAAATAGAAGTTTGATAAAGAGAAGTAAGAAAACAAAAACAACATCCTGTATCTTAGTATATAGATATGCTACAGTACAATCACAGTTACCTATTGATATATTTTCCACCTCTTAATTTCTTTCTTTCAGAAATGTTATGGCCTGAGAATCTACGATCAGTAGTAAGAAATGTTATTGATGCTGATTGGAAACAACTTTACCCTCTTCGAGAAGATGTCAATCTTCAATTATTTCAGCCCCTGGCTGAGATTCATGCCAATATCAATTTCGACAAACAGTTCAAGTTGAATGAAAAACAAGAGGTCAGTAAAAACAATTTATATGTGGGGTGGGGTGGATGAAAATGTAAGGATATTTATTATGTTAAATAAACATCACTTCATATGTCAAAAAGTTATTGGAGAATCTGTGTAAACATTTTTTTTCCTGTCAGGGTGTGTCCAGGTAAGTTATTGTATCATTAGTGAACTGTTGTGAATATTTTATGTGTTAAGACACTAAAAGGAAGCAAAAACAATTAAAAACAAAAAAATGCTTAATATATGTAAAGATATCCAAAGCATGGATAGAAAAAAGTTTGGCAAGAAAAGAGTCACACTAATTATTTTT
The DNA here is from genome assembly GCA_964036315.1 of Acanthosepion esculentum. Lineage (NCBI taxonomy): Eukaryota > Metazoa > Mollusca > Cephalopoda > Sepiida > Sepiidae > Acanthosepion > Acanthosepion esculentum. Next base: position 66,326,692 of record OZ038480.1, on the reverse strand, counting down.
TCTGTATTTAGAAAATATTCTATCTTAAAACTGCAGTGTTAAGAAAAAAAAATGTTTTTACTAAGGTGTTAAAAAAATCTTTGTAGTTAGGAAATCTTTCAAGTATTGTAGAAATTCTGTCAAAGAAAATATTGACTTTTATAATTATTAAATTTCATTGAATACTGGATGGCATTTATTTGATTTTTTTTTTGTGTGTGCAAAAAACAAGAATGAGAGCAAATGTCTCTGTTTGTATTGTTCAAATTATACCAACTGAAAGTTAATTATTGCTGTTGTTTTAAGAGGAAAGATATTATTGACTAAATTTATATTCTTTTCTTTATTTTTGAAAAGTGTGTGGTTGGAGAAGGATTGAACCTCTCCATCTTTTGATAAATGATCTATGCAGCTTTAAATTAACTCATAAAATTTCTCTCAGCACAGCATAGCATCTGTCACCAACCAGTTTTTGATCTGAATAATTACAGACTATAATACAGGATTATAACATTTGTACATAGTATATTGAATATGTTTAATTTTCCCAGTCAGTGTGTGTGTGTGTTTTTTTCAGCAGTGGAAGTTTAGTTTGAAGAAATTGGTGGTGTGGTAATTATTCACATATCTTCTCATTCTTTACTCCAAATTCTTAGGAGAATACATTTTGTATATTCAGTGAGTCATGTTATCATCTCTTTTCAAATATAAAATAGCATTTTGTAAATATCACCTTAAAATATTTTTGTTGCCAATTCTGCTAAATATTCATTTGTTCCTTTGGAGAAAGTTATTGGCTGTATATATATATATATATATATATATTTTTCATATGATCATCTGAAGGTGTTCAGAATGCATAACTCATTTGTTGATTCTACAGTTTAAGTCAGGCTTATGAAACCTAACTATGATTTACTCACAAGAAAATTGAATGTGTTTATATTAAACCCTACTTGTTTGGAGGAAAATACCAATTTAGAGTGCTTTATTATTTGTTTAAACTAAATACATGTAGATGTCAATGTAAATCAGTTCAAATAGCTACATTTCTTAGGAAAATGAAGTTTTTAATTTGAAGTTGTCACAAAATCTAACATTGTAATCCTACTTTGATTTCTGCACAAATGTATATGGTCTTCTGCCCTCTTCAGGCAATTATAAAACCATTCAATAGAATTGCTCCGCTTCATGTCGGTGGGAAAGAGTGAGATTTACTCTTTAAATATGTATCGCTACAATATGTTTCAATAGCATTTAGAAAACTTTAATATGTTGTTTTTGATAACCGATTCAATGTTAAAGACATTGTTTTGGGTTTCAAAGCACAAAGGATAAATTTATTGAAGTTTTGACACTTTTAATGATTGAGGCATTTTATTGCCCATTTTAACAAATTATATTCAAGTTGAACTGAAAGGAAAATGTGATTTTTCACAATACTTTAAGTCATTGTTATATTGACAAATTTTACAAAAGTCCATTGATTCTGTCAAAGCTTGCATGTACATACATAATGTATTACAAGAATATAAGAAAGTCATTCTTACATTTAATATTAATGGAAATTTACTTTCATTTATAAATTTACATTATGTTGTGATGGTATAACCCAATTTCCCCATTCACGATAATGGACGGACTGTTTGCCGATTAAGTACGACCACAGCAGACAGTCAAGAGCGACTTCGTTTGTTAACACCTATTGAGGTTTAGCATACTCTTGACTCTGTCTCTGTACTACATCTGATTATAAACTTATTATTGAAAACCTACATTCGGGTTACTTTGTTTATTATATCTTGCACGAGATATAACAGCTGGCGACGAGGATTGTGGAACAAACTTCACAAAAAAAAAAAAAAAATTACCAGCAAAGTTATAACGTACTTACTTGGGGAAAAAAAAAAAATTATATATATATATATCAGTTGACGCCGAATAGGATTTCGAAAGCGGAGTCACAAGGCAAAAGGAAACTTTTTGTAAAGTAAGAAAATTTTTACTGTTAAATTGTGATTTGAAAAGTATATATTGAACCGTGACTCAAATGCGAGCCGGTCTAATAATTCGTTATTCAAGTAAAAAGTACGGGTTGTAAAAATATTACGGCTGTAAATTGTCTGTTAACCGTTTAAAAAAAAAAAAAAGAAAAAAAATTTTTTTTTTTTTTTTGTCGAATTCTGAGTAAAGTCAGGATGGAGCAATTAGTCGAAATTACTAAAATGCTGTGTACAAGCTTGCAACAGCAACAACAAATATTACAACAGCAAAAAAGTCTCGAAAAAATTCTGAAACAGTTGACTGGAGAAAGAAAAAACGCTGTTTTTTCTGCCGAAGGAATAGCAAATTCATTATCCGAATTTATATATGAACCTGATTTGGGCATTACATTTCCAGCATACTTTAAACGTTTCGAAACTATATTTACCAAGAGATGTCAACATTGGTCGGATGAGGAATGAGTAACATTATTAGTCCAGAAACTAGGGACAAATGAGAACACGAAGTACTCAAACTTGATATTGCCCAGAAAACCAGAAGAAGTTTCATTTGAAGAAACTATAAGTATTCTGTCAAAAATATTTGACGAAAGAAATAGTCTGTTTCACACGCGATACAGATGTCTAAACATCGTTAAAGCAGATAACGAGGATTTTCTGGCATACGCGGGAACAGTGAACTCTCTGGTTGAACAATTCAAGTTAGAAGAAATTTCCAAAGATGTATTCAAGTGCCTAATTTTTCTTCAAGGACTAACTGATCCTAAATATAAAGAAATTAGGTTGAGAATATTAATAATGGTCGAGCAAGACTCGAACATAACATTACAAAGGGTCACCGAAGAATGCCAACGTCTCATAAACGTAAAAAGGGATAATACACAAATTGAGGAAAAAAGTGTTGCTAATGTTCGACACGTAAAAACTCAAAAAACCCCAAAAGCCAAAAAGACAGAAAAATGTGAGACGTGTGGAAAAAAATAACTGTACCAAAAACACGTGATGGTACAAAAATAAATTCTGCCAATCGTGGGGAAATAAAAATCATGCCAAAGACGTGTGTTGGTACAAAAATAAATTCTGCCAATCGTGCGGAAATAAAAACCATACCAAAGACGTGTGTTTGTACAAAAATAAATTCTGCCAATTGTGCGGAAAAAAAGGGCATAAATATTCCATTTGCCAGAAAAGGAAATTACAAGATGTAAGCCTGGTATTATCAGAAAAAGAAATTCAGAACGGTAAAAATAGAAAATACGTAGACGTACGTATGGATAATCATACAATTACTTTTCTATTGGATTCTGGTTCAGACATAAGCATCATTGATGAACAAACATGGAAAAATATTGGAAGACCCAAATTATCTGAAACCAAAAAAACCGCTAGAGGGGTTTCAGGAAAATAATTAAACTTTATAGGAGAATTAAAGTGCAATATTTCGTTATGTGGCAAGACTGCAAAAACGAAAGTGTATGTAATCCAAGGGATTAATTCATGTCTTTTTGGAGTAGACTGGATAGTACTTTTTGATTTGTTTGAACTCCCGATTAACTCATTTTGCAACGTAATAAACAGAATGAATTAAAAGAAGAATATCCCAGAGTTTTTTCTGAGGGGTTGGGTTTATGTACTAAGACGGAAGTCAAATTTGAACTCAAGGAAAATGTGAAACCAATTTTTAAACCTAAGAGGAACATTCCTTTTTCCTCCTTAGACACAATTAATAAGGAATTGGAAAGGCTAGAGAAATTGGAGTGATATCTAAGGTTGACCATGCTGATTGGGCCTCACCCACAGTCTACATTAAGAAGAAAAACGGAAAAATAAGAGTGTGCGCAGATTTTTCAACAGGGTTAAACGATTGCCTTAAAAATCACAGTTATCCACTACCTTCACCAGAAGATATTTTTTCAAAGTTGAATGGTGGTAAGATTTTTTCAAAAATCGACTTGTCTGACGCATACTTGCAGATTAAAGTGAGTGATGAATGCTCAAAATATTTGTGTATAAATACACATAAAGGTATTTATAAGCTAAATAGGCTTCCTTTCGGCTTAAAGGTCACCCCAGCTTTGTTCCAACAGGTGATGGACACTATGCTGGCAGGCCTTGAGTTTGGTACCGCCTATTTAGATGACATTCTAGTCAAAAGTAAGAATGTTCAAGAACATAAAACGCACATCAGAGCGATATTTAAAAGACTAGAAGAGTTTGGTTTTAAATTAAGCCACGAGAAGTGTAAATTCTTCATGGAAAGAATTACATACCTCGGACAGGTGATAGACAGTGAAGGCAGGAAACCGGACCCACAGAGAGCCGATGCAATTAAGAACATGCCTGCATCCGACACAGTTGCGAAACTACAATTGTTTCTGGGGTTGGCCCAATATTATGCAATCTACATACCTAAAATGTATGATTTAAGAGCCCCCCTTAACGAATTGTTGAAAAAAGACAAATGGTTTTGGTCGAAAGATTGCGAGACGGCTTTTCAGAAAATAAAAAAATGCCTACTCTCAGATCTCGCCTTAGTACATTATGATCCTGAGAAAGAGATCATCCTGGCAACTGACGCAAGTTTGTACGGAGTGGGGGCGGCACTGCTGCACAAATATGAAGATGGCACTACTAGACCGATCACGCACGCGTCGAGGACTCTTCTTCCGGCTGAAAAAAATTATAGCCAGATCGAGAAGGAGGCTTTGTCGATTGTGTTCGGGGGTTAAAAAATACCATCGTTTTTTACATGGTAGATCATTTGTACTTCAAACGGACCATAAACCGTTACTTACAATATTTGGAGGTAAAAAAGGCATTCCTACGCATACAGCTAATCGTTTACGGCGATGGGGTGTAACCCTGCTTAATTACCATTTTAGGATGGAATACGTCAAATCTAAAGAACATGGGCATGCGGATGGACTGTCAAGGGTAATCCCAAAAAAGGAAGAAATTTTAGAAGAGACGGTTATAGCAGCATTAACTGAGAAAAAAGAAATATCAGGTCTCTTGTTGAATACAGTCAAGGAATTGCCGGTAACTTTGGACCAAATAAAAAAAGAAGCGGAAAAAGATCACTATATTGTGAATTTAAAGAACCAGACGAGATGGAACAGAAAAAGGGAACTCAGATTTCACCTTTCTCAATTTGCGACAACACGTTGATGTACGCAGATAGAATTGTTATACCTCAATCTCTACGTACAGATATGCTGAAAGAATTTCATACCGGTCATCCTGGAATGTCTCGGATGAAATCACTCATGCGTGGTTATGTATACTGGCCAGGAATGGACAAGGATATTGAAGTTTTTGTAAGACTATGTAGAGGTTGTCAATTGGCTGCAAGGGCACCTCCGGTCAAAATGAATCCTTGGCCGAAAACGGATTTGCCGTGGGCACGTCTACATATAGACTATGCTGGACCAATTAATGGGTACTATTATTTGATATTGGTGGACTCTTTATCAAAATGGCCTGAGGTAGTCAAGTGCAAGCGTCCTACATCTAGGAACACCATCAGTGCATTGGATGAAATTTTCAGTCGTTTCGGGGGTTCCCAGGACATTGGTTAGCGACAATGGTACGGCATTCACAAGTATGGAGTTTAAGAATTTCTGTACTGCCTTAGACATTGAACACATAACTACACCAGTGTGTCATCCCAGGTCGAACGGTCAAGCCGAGAAATTTGTTGACACTTTTAAACGTGCTTTACGTAAAAATCAAGGTATGGACACGGAAGAAAGAACTATTCAGAAGTTCTTAGCAATATATAGGGTAACTCCTAATGAGAACAACAATGCGAAAATGTCACCGGCGGAAATTATGTTTGCAAGGAAAATTAGATCAATTTTCGATAGATTGTTACCCTATCAAAACAAAAAAGTTGCTAAGAAAGAGGAAAAAGTCAACATAAAAAAGTACACTTCAGGAGAAAGTTTTTTTTTTAAATTTTCAAAGTGGAAAAAGCTATTGGATGGATGGCATAATCCAGAAAAGGATTGGTAAAGTGATCTACACGATTAAAAGTAAAAAATTTACGTGTAAAAGACACATCAATCAGATTAGACCACGATATGGTGAAGAAAGTGAAAAAAGCGAAGAAGAAATTCCGATGGAAGTGCTATGCGATGCTTTTAACATGACACTACCTAATAGTGTATATGAACCTGTATCGCAGTATCGAGCTGAAAACGAAGATTATCTTCGCCAAAAAAGGATCTAATTGTGACGACTAAAAGAAGGAGCACACGGGAAAGAAAACCAGTGGAGCGTTTTAGCCCGGATCCAAAAAGAAGACGACATTAGAAGTGGAAATTTTCAAAAGTGAGAATTTCAGCTTCGGGGAGAGGTGTTGTGATGGTATAACCCAACTTCCTCATTCACGATAATGGACGGACTGTTTGCCGATTAAGTACTACCATAGCAGACAGTCAAGAGCGACTTCGTTTGTTAACACCTATTGAGGTTTAGCATACTCTCGACTCTGTCTCTGTACTACATCCGATTATAAACTTGTTATTGAAAACCTACATTCGGGTTACTTTGTTTATTATATCTTGCACGAGATATAACACATTATTTTGCCAATTCTCAAAACTTGATGAAAATGTTCCTTGGCTCATTAACTTTAACCTTACTGATTACAATGTCTTTTGATATGAAAGAATGAACAAAAGCTATTTTAAAAGAAGACTATTGCTTATTATAACTATTTTCAAATGTTGGCAAAAAATAAATTGTAAGAAGACAGACTGTATGGTCATTAACAAAAGGGTTTCAATATCTGGGAAGTGTTTTAACAGATGACAGAAAATATCACACAAATTCAAGAGCACATTGGGATAGAAAATATTCCTTCAAAATGCTAAACAAACAAGTGCTGAGCTACTATGTAATATTGATTCTCTTATATGGCAATGACTGTTGGACAATTTCCTCATCTCAAGATATGTGGTTCTACAGAAAGATGTTGAGAATTCCATGGACAAAGCATGTGACCAGTGAGGAAATTTTAAGGAAAAGAACATTTAACAATTGGAAAGAGTTGAAATTTTTTACAATACATATTGAGGAAAGCGGTCTTGGAGAATTTGGTGATCACAAGACATTTAAGGCAGAGGGAAACAGCACGTAACCTATATAATAAGCTTGTGTAAATGTCTGACAGATTAGGGAGTGACAGATAATAAAAAGACAATCATTGCTGAGGACTATAAAAGATTGTAAATTATGGAGAGCAATAGCAGTCAATAACATGAATGGTTAAATTTGTATCATGGGTTTTACAAGAACATTGCTTAGTGAATGGACCCAATTTTTCATTTTGCTATTATGCTATGCTTTTTAGTATTTTTCTTAATTTTGACTATCAGTTATGTTTTCATAATGTTTTTTTTGAAACCTTGAATCTGATCAGTGTAGCTTCTTGTGTATGTTTTATAGATTTTGAGGCAGCACACCTGCCTGTTGAAAATTTTCATGAAATAAGAGCACCAGAACTAAAATTGTTTGGTTAATGCCATCTGCTATCATCTTATTCATGTATCTATTTTTTTTTTCTTAACATAGAATAACAAATTTGCTTCTTATGATATGCAGATATATAAAAGTTTGTCACCTAATAATTGCATTTTTGAGTTGTATGGCTTTTGTTGATTGAAGAGTTCATGAACAAAAAATATATTATGGGAACACACTCAAGATATGAAGGTTAGTCTATACTTTTATGCCTATATTCCTGTAGTTTTTGTAAGGAGACAGGAAAAAATGTATTTAGTGAGTTTATGTTGATTATATTTACTTGTGTCAGTGTCTAGCTGGAGAATTGAACCTAAGCCAAACTTTTCTCTGGCACTGATATGTGGATGGTGACAGTGTTAATGCACTTAGTGGAAAGAGCCATATCACCTTTTGTTTAGATCAATATCCTTGGTTCAAAGGTGCCTAAACTAATAAGAGAGCACCTTATTATCTGAAGTGTTTGTTTGGCTGGATTTCCAAAGTCTTTCAAAACTATTGGCAATAATAGGAAGTATGGGATGGTCATTTTTCTGCATGGCCTAAATTTTCTTTGAAATTCTTCGTTAAATCATGGTGAGTGGCTGATTATTTGGTAGTCTTGTCTCAGCATTGCTAGAGTTACTCACTGGAAATAGTCGTCAAAATGAAGCACCATTTTTCACAGCTGTGCCTGTTCATTCATCCATTTGGAGTTTGTCTACTTCTCTCTTTTTTCCTTCCTTTTATTTCTTGTGGCCTCTTTAAACAATGGACTGTTTTTATGGGTATTAAAATCTCCCAGCAAAAGGGATTGGTAGGTAAGCTTGGCATTGATAGCCAGCCAGTGGATGTACTAACACACATTGACAGGGAATTAATTCTTCTGTTCCCCCCAGACTAGGAAATGTTGGATCTGTTCCAATGTTTACTCATTTTTTCTCCTCCTTTACCTCCTTGCTCTTTTGCACTAAAGATAAGATGAATCAATTTTCTTATGTGTGAGATATCTATAGTGATAAGAATTTGTATAATTGTTTGTGTAAGTGGGCATATTTATTAGTTTGCATTGAGTACATGTTAGTATTTGTATATGGGTATAATTTTATGAAATCTTTTACCTATTTTTTTCATTTCATTATTTTTTTTGTCTTTGGCTTGTTAAATTTATAGCGAAAGTCCAGATTCATTTATGTGGATGGTTTCTCCTATAAATATTTCCATAACATAATTCTAATTCATAAGGCATGAAAGTAAATGTGATAAACATGCATGAAAATTCAGTATATGATTAACAAGTAAAACTCGTTTTCTTAATATTTTGACCTTTATTTACATCATCTTCAAAACACAAATAGAATTTACTTTTTCTATTTATAGGAGTGCATGGATAGGAAATTAAAAAAAGAATGAAAAAGTGGAATGGGTTTGGTGAGGTTAAGAATTGCCAAATCTAGAGATAAGGGCAACTTGTTTTCTATGATTTTTCATTCTGTTCCTTCTCTTAGGCTTATTTTTAATATTCACAGCAAGGTTGTTGTGGAATTTGTATTGTCCCCCACCCTAAAGACTTGTTTGGTTTAAACCATATTTACTTAAGTATCTTGTTTCCAAGGAACAGTTTAGAATACAAATTAAACAGACTCATTTAGTTTTCAGATTGGTTACTGTAACTAAATACGAAAGTGAGTATTTTGATTACTATCATCTGCAAATTTTCCTTAAAATGTCAATGACATGAACTACAGTGTTCAAACTGGCCATTATCCATGATGTATTGACCAGAGGCTTAGAAGAGCCTAAAATCTAGCTTGACCTACTGGTAATTATCCTTACAGAAGATATTTCATTTCATTGATGTAAAGAAATCCAGAAAACAAGTAGCATCATATTTTCTAAACTCGTGCAGATTTGAGGCTGCCAGGATTACATACCTGAAGAACAAATATTCCAGCTAAAAGACAACATGAGGAATGTTCTTTTTATGGCCAACAAAGTTACAGGGAGAGTGCTGACTTGCTCATGAACTTAGGAGTAGTTTTGTTGCCAAAAGGACAGATTTGGCAGCATCAGGGATAATGGAGATGTTGTGTTCAATACCCTCTGTGTCCTGAGCACAAGTGTCATTTGCCATGGTGACAAGAGACGATCACACTTGATCGTTATGGCTGTGACTCTCTCTCTCATGCACCTGGTGCAAATGGAGATCCAAACTGCAGCCCTTCTTTAACCTTTTAGTTGCAGTGTCACTGGACGATTACAAGACCTTGGGAGTTACTTGTCCTTCAAAAACAAGGGTAGCTTATTTACCAAATGAAGTTGGCAACCCATTTATAGAATGCATTTAGCCAAATTGTCAAAAGCCACCAAATCATTCCAGGAGTTGCCTTTCCCTCACAATGGAGGACGATTGTAAGAGAATGAAACCGTACAACCTAGAATTCTCCAAATCACATACCTTCAACACTTGCCAACATCAGCCACTTTCCCTCATGGGTGGAGATCATGATGAAAATTATGAGAGTTCCTAAATAACTGGAATGTCCAACACAGGCACTCTTCAGTAATATTTTCAAACAACTATAAAAACAAATTAGGCATGGACACTGGTGCTTTTCAATGATACTGCAGCCCAAGATGTCTTTAACAATGTGTATATGTGGTGACTGATACAAATCACCACCTGGTCATACAGATCTCATCCGACTTTGCTAGACATATTGATGTGCAGTGAAGACAGCCTTCATATTCACCACATGCAAGTGGCTCTCGGTCATTGCACAGGGTGAACACAACTGTAAAAATAAACAGAACTGCTTGAAAATAATTTGAAGATTTACACGTCTCAATTGCAATTGTGGGCTCCAGTGCATCAAATTAGTCACAATAGCAATTAGCAGATAGCACATTTTCTTACTCTTTGTAGATTAAGTTTAGATTGCTCTCATAAATAATGGATTAATAGGGTGAGTGACAAGTATTTTTGATGCTAGAAGTAAAATCTTGCAAGGTGTTGAATTTGATTGAGTTTTGGAAATTGTTGAGAAACATATGTATATCTAGATTAAGGATTATTTTTGTGTATTATTGGTGTAGAGTATTTATCTGCTTTGCATAGGTATGTACAGGGTGTGATCTGTAAATTGTTGCCATTTTATATTTTTAATTTTGTGCATGTGTGTTGTTTGTTTTTGATGTTGTCAACTGCACAATATACTAGGATCAGTTGGGCACTGTCTGCGAAAAAGAGCACGATAATGCAATTCACTTTGCCAGAAATTTGGAAATGGCATGCTGTACTGTTTGGCATTCATGCCAGAAGCTCCAATACAAACATTTCAGAGTGTTTGGGTGTCAATCTGAGGACAGTGCAGAGAATTCAGAAAGTGTTGAATGAGTCTAATGGTGATTACAAAGGTGTTTGGGGTGATGGCGACATTATGCTTCAATTCATTTTCTCACAGAGATCATACTCAACACGGAGGCCTACATAAAGTGCCTTGAGGAGGCAGTGCTACCCTGGGTCAAGAGGGTGACTGCTGGAAGACCCTATATCTGGCAACAGGACACTGCACCATGTTGTATAAGCAGGAGTACCCAGTGATGGCTGTCAAACAATTTCTGCAACCACATCACCCCTTACATCTGGCCACCTAACTCCCCAAACTGAAACCCCCTTGATTATTATATGTGGGGCACAGTTGACCAAGAGGCCAACAAAACTCCTTGTAACACCAAAGATGAACTGAAAGCAAGGATTGTACTAGTAATAAAAATTAATCCTTCTCTTGACTTAGGCAAGATGGTGGTTTGGTTTCCTGTTGCCATCTTCTTGGTTTTGAATTCAGAGTAGTGTTTGTCCTAGACTGGCTGCCACCTAGGGTTAGAGAACCCAAGCTACACTGATTTAACCCTTAACTGATCTCAAGGTAATTAGTACAAAAGTGAATGTAAACAACTCTGCCAGAATTTGAACTCGGCATGGTGACTCTACTTCACATCCTTATAGCCATTATTTGACATGTACATACAATGTTATGCAAACACACACACACACACATTACAAAAACAATGCTGTATATATATACATGTGATACTATAGACACCCAAGTAGAAAATGAAGAGGTGGTTTTATCTCTATCTCACGTGTTTCTGTCTGATAGACCAGCAGATAGTTCCTTTTGTAGTTTGGTCTTCTAAGCAGCATCCACTTTAACCAAATGGGAATGAGAAGTAAATGGATTTCCAGAGTATATCTGGGTGCTGGTCTATATTAAGTTATGCTTAAGTTCTGGTCTGCCCTTGGCAGAAGACAGACGTGTCCAGGCGAGTGGTTTAGAAGCCTCCATTTTGTATTGCCCATGAGGAGTTGGTGGCAGGAAGAGTTGACATAGCAGAAGTTATTCCATGTATCACCTACCTACCTATCTAGACGAACAGGCAAAGCCCTGAATAAAACCTCTACATATAATTTGGGAAACAGGTTTTGTGTTCTTATTTCATGTGACATTTGTCTTTCATTGTGTTGCCTTGTGAGCATGCAGCAGGCCCATCCCTAGCTTTCATTGCACACCAATGAGATCAAGAAACAGAATGCGACGTGGGATAATCATTGGCCAGTTGTTGGAAAGCTACGATAAAGGCTGCATTGTATGTCTACACAAGAACATACTTCTATATTTTGTATAATTACTTGCCTATATACACATTTTCATATAAAGAATAACCATCTTGCAATAATACAAGTATACAAACATTGCTATTTATTCCTGCATGTCTGTGATATGTGTATATATGTAACGCATGCAAATGTATATAGCATAGTTTTGTATTTGTGCTCTTCGTATTTGTATTTCAACAATAGAACCCTCTTATGAAATCTTAGTATTGCTTTATAACAATGGGTTCTTTATTAAACAGTCTGTCCATCCTCTCTGACACTTGGCACCAATGTCCTCTGCTAACAGGCTCTCTAAGGTTAGCCTTTATATATTGCTTAAAAGTTTGAATATAATTCTGATGAAAATTCATCTTTTTGCACATGGCAAAAGGAAGCAGTGACTCAGTATTCTTGTCTCCATCAAAGAAAGTGCAAGAGGTCACTCAGTTATTAAACTGGCACATATTGACCTGGTCTTACATGACAATGTGACTGTCAATGTCACAAATGAAACTGGTGTGAATGTACATGATTCCTCCAATTTCCTTGATGTATGTTTAGTAGGCTGACCTTGCCAAGTCGCTGTAGCAATGGTGAGAGCTTTTCCAGTTACAATATTGTTCATAAAAGAACTACTGACAACTTTCACTTTTTATTGGAAACATTTGCTTTCTTTGATTGTCTCTGCCTCTTTGTAAGCCATGTTTTTATTGTTTTGTTTTTTTTTTATATTTAACTTTATTTTGATTGTTCTTTTTGGTTTCATCTGCCTTTTTTGTTTGTTTTTCTCTTTTTGTTCTTTACAATTTTTCAACTTTTATGTAACATTTTAATAAAGCCGTGTGTGTATATATATATATATATATATATATATATAATTCTACCCTCTTTTCTCATTTTTTTCTTTCTTCTCGCCAGTCTTTCCCCTCACAATCTTTAGTGTAAAAAATCTTCAGACAGTTTTTCATTGGCTTATTGCTACATTAAATATTTCCTCTGATCTCTATACACCATCACCCATCACTGCCTGACAGAGCACTTACCACTTAAGATTTCTCTGCTCAGTCTTGCTGCCATAAAGTGTATCTGTTCTCTATCTTCACTCTCTATTGCTTCCTGGCTAGCCTCTTGGCCCCTTGCTTGTTTCAACTATTCATCTTTTACAATTTCTAATAATGGAAACTAAGAAAACATTTCTTTCTCCTTCTAAACTAACAAAAGGGCTGTCTTCTTTGTTTTAAAATCATTAAATATTTTATAACTTTATGGAGAATTTTGCTTGCTTGTAAAAATACATTTCAGAGGTTGACAATAGGTTACAAAAACAACTTGTTAGATATATGAGTAACCATCTTGTTGGCACACTATCTGTGGATTAAGTTAATGTTTGTGCAGTAATTATCTGATCTTGTGAGCAAATTAATTGAATACTCATTAAAATGCTTTTTGTTGTTTATTTTGGCTTCAACTACTTTACATTGAAAAATAATTAAACCTGAATTTGACAGCACTTTTAAGAAAAACTACTGGGCACAAAATGTGCATGACAAACATCTGGGCTGAATCCATTTTGCTCTTAGCTGTACATTTGCCAAATTTTCACTTGCTACCTTATATCAATTGACTCTGTTATTGCTATAAAATACATGCTGCCGGAAGATGGTAGACTACATGATACTTGTAAAATCCGTAATTGCTCAAAGGTTGGATAGCTTCACAAATAGAAGCTATCACACTGATGTTGTTTTGACAGCATTGCACTTGTTCTATGCTTCCTATAAGAGAACTGATGCATAAATAAAATGCTTATGTATTAATACATTGGTTTATACTTGCCTATGTACATGTAGAGGTCATCAGGCTGCTTGTATTTCCTTCAAATACAAGTTCTACTGTCAGAAGTAACTCTATATTTACTGATTCATTCACGATTTTATTGTTAAGGAAAAATCTATGCCATTCATTTATAATAAAAATCAGTAGAGGGAACATTACAAATACTGTAGCAAGTATGAACACATTGATATTGATATACAGATGTTTGGATTATATATACATTCCAGGCATGATCACAATTATACAAAATATAAAAAATGTATCCATTCTTTGGACAGATTTAACTGAGTCATTTCAATAAGTGAGTTTAAAAGTTCTCTTTAACTGAATTAGCAAATTATAATATTTTTATTTTGAGCACAATGTTTATACTGATCATCTCTCCAACATTCAAATTGATGTTAGCCATAACAAAAGTCCAAATACTTCTTCAGATGAATTATTAAATTAGTACACTATTGTTCATAGTAAAGAAGCAATGCTGGAAACGGTTCTTTTAAATTGCACCAACTATTAACTGTTATGAAGCTGGGGAAAAATCGGGTTGATAGAAAGGTGCCCAAATTGTAGACTTTGATGGTAAGTAAATACTTAATTATTTATCCTATTAAATAGAAAAGTAATCCAAGAGCAAGTTTTATTGGACAATCAGCATGAAGTCCAGCTTTTATTTCGCAGTTAACAGTGAGCATTGTCTGTCTTCAGCAAAATACAAAGTGTGTTAGAAACACCTCCCACATAATGGTAAGACATTAGCTAGATGAAGAAATTATTGCCATTGTCTTAACATTATTTGGTAAGTATTTCTGTCACACACTGTATAACCTTGAAGTGAATTACTTTGTGGTATTGTTAAACTATTGGGAGGTGAGATGTTGGCAGTGAAAAGTAGATAATAAATACCGTTATGAACGCTAGACTCTCCTAGCTTCTTTCTGGGAAGTTTTCACTTGTAAGAAATTTGGCAGTCTGCTGAACTAGAAGGGAATTAGATACTTTTCAGTTGTAGATGAATGTCATCAACTTGTAGATGAATGTCATCTTCATCACTTTCACATGATTAAATTTTGATCCTGCTAAAACTGCTTTTCTAACTATTGGTCAGTTGGTTTTATTTTGTGAGAATTAAAATAATAATAATAACAACAACAAAATAGATGATTACTAAATGGGAAATACATCTGTGGAAGGTAGAACTGACTGGTTGAAACCTTGTGATTGAAACAAAGGTTTAAATGATTCATCAAATTATGTATACTTCACCTCTGAAATTCAGATGAGAATGCATTTTTCACTACATAACCAATAGTTCATTTCTGAACAGAGCCAAGAATTTCTAAAGCACTCTGTGAGGTTTAAACTTTTGCTCATTGTTGTAAATCCAGCATGCTAATCATGCTACTCTTTCAAATACTTAGACTGAACATTTGTAGATAAACCTACTAAAAAGAAATCAATGTGGACAATATATAAAAGATTCTTTACATATTTCCCCAACCAAATACTAAGAAGTAAATTTTAAAACCTTACATTTCCTAATGTTCATAATGACAATGTTGCACGTATTACCTTGTGTTTTAAAAAAATAGTGTTAAAAATTTGATCAAATTATATGAACAGTGCATGATACAAGTTCTGAATAAATGTATTAAATTAATCTTTAATGTGGGATTAATACAATTTGTGATCAGTTGGTTAAGTGTACAATTCATCTAAAGTAATAAAAGATTACAGCTGAACACCAGAAAGACATAAATAAATGAAAAATTGCATTTTCAAAATTATACATAATATTGACATTTACAGCCATTTGTTGGAGCCATGTCATATTTTATCACTGCCAATACTGACTGGAAATAAATACCTGCTTTTTGATGTAATATCCCATTACCTTCTTGCAAAGTATCAATAAAAATCAACTCTATAATGTATCCTGTTTCTTTAATCCAGTGTCACTGATTTGTTGAATAAATTTTCAATATGGTAGTTTTATGTCTGATTTTTAGTTTTGAATTTGTATATTGTATATCGGCTGCCAAATATTCTTCCTTCTTCAGCCAAGGAAAAAGCAGTTTGGCTGAAAAGTGGGTGTTTTTAAAGAGTAAGATAGAATTATAATAAAAATAATGATTTTGAGGGGGGCGTCATTAAACTTGAATCTATATAGACGGAAAAATTTAACAGAAAATGAATGTCTACGTTAAAATTTTCAGTGAAATTTTTCTCTTTTACTCTGCCTGTGTTTGATAGTTCATCTATGATTTTAGCCCCCCCCCCCCCATTTGTCCTTTCTTTTCCTCCCTCCTCACATCCTGCACTTTCTCCCACTCCCCCATGCTGACTGAAGCTGCTGTGCTTTCTCCTCTTTTAACCTCCATCAAATGTTTCCTCTAATTTTTGTTAGAGACAAGTGTATGCATGTGTGGATTCTATCATTTATCAACCTAAACAGCAGCAATTGCTTTGGGTTTGGACAGGACAGTTCAGAGCTAGTACTAGGGAGGGGGTAGGTATTGTTACTTGACTTGAATTGATCTGAAACTCTACAGTCAACATATCATGTCTACGGTGTTATGTTTGGTGTTCACAATGCTTATCAAGTACTTGCTTCGCTCTCTCTCTCCCTACACACACTTTCAACCTGTCCAAAGCATATGGAGGTGGGGTGGGGAAATGAGGTGGAGGCAAATGGGGAAGGTTAGTCAGTCCATTCTTAGCTTTCCCCATGTTCTGCATTTGGCTTGCACATGTGCAAGCAGCTTAATAAACAATAAAAGCTACAGCTGTTTCATAGTGAATAACAAAATAAATTTTCACATCTGGTTTTGATGGTCTCTTATGCTTTCCGTTTGCTTACATTGGTGGAAAGGGAGAGGGTGTAGATGTGTAAATAAAACCATTCTCCATACCAATCACTATGTCCCTTACACCCGAGCCATGTGTATCAATGAAATTTTGGGGATTGACTCACTCGAAAACAAACAGCTTGAAAGTTGTTGTTGTTGTTTTTTTTTTTTGTTTTTTTTAAAGAATAGGTTACACATTTTGCTACCCAATCTACTTTCCTCTCTCTCTCTCTCTCTCTCTCAGGTATATGTTTATATTGAATTAGTAATCATAGCAATAACTTTTTCTTGCAAAAGTTTTACCTTTTTTTTAATTATCATTGAGTTGTAATATTTAACCTGTGTCTGCTCCTCCATATTAAATCATGCCAATTATGAGTTATTACTTCCTCGCTTGTTCAACTGTTTGCTAAATGGTTGAAAAAGCATAACACATGCAGTCTTTGAATTTTGTTTTCATTTGTTAAGACTTGATAAAAGCTTTACTGTTATTAATTCGGTGGATCATAGTTTGTATTTTAAAATTTTATTAGCTATTTTATTTTGTTTTCACTTTACTGCTTTGGCCTATTTAAATGACTATTGTCATCAATCTAAATAAGATCTGCAATTTATATCAAGATAGCATTTCTATGATCTCTTTCTATAGAGAGATCAATCTATTCAAACTGAAATTGAAAGAGCCTAAGAACAAGTGTTCCTGGTCTTAAACATAGTTTTAAAAAGTTTCTTGTAAGCAAGCAAAATCCAGTATTCTGGGTATTTTTCAAATGTAGGCTTGCTTCATATTTGGTTTACAAAGATAAATTGGAGAAAAGCAGAGCTTTGAAAGAAAGTTGTTATTTTCTTGCTTCAGAAGTGGTTCTGTTACTGCGTCATGTACCTTTTGGATATTTAGCTCTAATCTTAAATAACAAAAATTTGAATTTTGTATATTGCTTACCTTTCATCTTTAAAGACAAAACACACACACACTTGTCTTAATTTTTAAATGTACCTTAATGTATTCAGACTTCATACTTACATTCTAGGTTTTATGCTAATTATTACCTGTTATCTCCTATTATTTTTGTCTGCCTACTCTTCATTTTTGAAGGAGGTTTTTTTTGTTTTTTTTAACTTATCAGATGACTAACAGGTCTATTTCAAAGACACTTGTAGTTCATCACCAGTCACCACTTGAGGGTCCAAGTCCACTTAAGCCTCAGGACACATACAATTATATACGGTTTCAATTTTTATTGACTGACGTACTTAGTTGAGCACCAACTGACTGGAGGTGGAGCCTTATAACTCTTAACCTGAATTTCACTGATTGTGCCTTATTCTGATATACTTGACATTTCATAAATATTTGAAGATGTTGATTAATCTGTTTATTGATTAATAATCATGCTCTGCAAAGTATTTCTTGTTTTTCAGAATATAAAGACATTAGTAAAACATTTTAAAAGGTTCAATTAAAAACAGAAACATAGAACATAGCAAGCTTGATTAGGAATTGTCTGATAGATTGACACTGAAACTGCACCCAAAATATAAAATTTGATAACATTCAATAGCAGTAATCCATTAAACTTGTAATGTTGAACTGTATTATATTTTCAAGTTAAGACTTAAATGGCATGGAAATTAATTCCTGTATAATTTGCATAAGCATTTGTAGGTGTAAAAATGTTTTGATTTTCCCTTTTTTATTTTGTCTCTCACCTCATCTTCACAATTTTTAAAAGTGAAATTATAATAAAATTTATATTTCATTATTATTTATTTTTAATTTTGTGATGAAAAGATATTTTCTTTTTATTCTTAATTTACTCCACTAATTCGAGTGGGGGGGAAAATTACAAAAAAAAATATGTAAAATTAATGAACTTGATGTAAGGGAAGCAACTAGAAAAGTATTATCTCCCTTGATTGCCGTCACTATAAAATAATGCTTGGTGTATAATGATTACTTGTTGACATTTTTTTAGGTAAATAGAAATATTGTATGAAAGTTATAGAAATCTAACTTAATTTTAATCTTAATAAAGATTTGGTAGTTAATGTTTGATTTATGTCTGCTTATAAAAGTACATAATGGCACAAAGTAATTTTGTAATGCGTTTTTTAATATATTAGATTGTGGACTCTGCGTGTGTGTACAATTTGGAGCATTTACAGTGAGAAAGATGGCCAGTTTAACCTGGCCGAAAATGGTGAGGATACAGGTTCTAAAATATGAATAAAATTATATTCAAGGTTTCCTTAAAAATTAAAATTAGAAATTAAGAACATTGAAAAAAAATTATCAATTTCTTGTTTTAAGTGTTGCATGCTTAGAAGATTGTAGTGTATGTGTAAGTGAACTGCAGATAAACTTCTAAAATATTTTCTTTGATTAATAGTTTAGTGAGTTTCATTTTGTAATTAAAGCTCATTTTCCTAGTGTCCAGCAATTATATAAACACTTGTGAATTTGATGCTTTTCTGTTATTGTAATACTGAAGAGCACTCTGTAAATGCCGGAAGATTCCTTGCCTGCATTAAAAAATTCACTTTGATGTTGTGAAGCTGACTTCTACAAAATTAATGGATATCTTGGTCTACTACTGTGATTCCCAATTTTCTGAAATTTTCTCATGTTTCTGGTGAGCATGGAAATGAGCTGGCCAAAAAATAAGATTTTAAATTATGAATTGTAAGAGATCAAATTAAAAAATGAAAAACTTTTCAGAAAACTGCACAAGCAATAAACCAGATGTGGCAAATATCTTCCATTGCTAGTATCTTGGCCAGTAACACTCATGTAGTACTGGCACAAGCTAAGCTGAAACTGTATTTGCATAAATGCCACAAAGAAGCTAAATGCCAGTGGGCAGGGATGATCTTCAAAGAGTACCTTGATTTGCAGAATATGATCTGGATAGATAAAAACTTTGACAATCCTTTGACAATTTCTTTTTTTGTATGATCTATGATAAGAAACACTGAAAAGATTACTTGTATGTTAGTGAAGGAATGGTGGTCTGGGGTGACTTTAAAGGCTGTGGCCTATGCTGTTTAGTTATTGTTAATGGAACAGTACCAAGTGATGTTTGATTCCAAAGTGACCAATATTTGAGAAAGGAAAAATTTATTCATTTAGCAAGACAATGCAAGTTGGTATTCTACAATGACAACTGTTTTGCACCTCACTTTCCTTCTTTAATGAAATGGCTTGCCTTGTCTCTAGATCATAATCTGGTAGAAAATATATGAGGAATGAATGAATGTTGTCAGAGTACACATCTCTTTGATGTATACTCTGGCCACATATCAATATTAGTCTTGAGAAGCTGAAACTGCCTATAATGGATGTATGAAAAAAAATCCCTCAATCTTATACTCTCTAAATTAGCAAACTTGGTGGCAAATTGTGCCATTGATGTATTGATTGCAAAAAGTGCAGCTATAAATTAACTTTTTGCTCATTTATATTGACTTTTGTACTGTTTTCATAATTACTGGATGTCAATTTTTCAGGTTTTTATTTTAAGTCAGTTAAAAAAAAAAAAAGAATTTACAACTATAATAGAAAATACTTAAGTTTTTTTTTGGGGGGTGGTGGGTGGAATTAAAAAAATAAAATTGTTTTTTTAGAATTTCTGGACAGTGTCCAACTTAGAAGCATGAAAAAATTCTTCACACTAATGAAACACTTAACATACCAATAAATCTAACTGCAATTTTTTTCTAATGAAAATATGACATTTGGTTGAAGAAATAAGTACCATTCATAAGACTTCATTGAAATTATGCATAGCTTTTGTTTCCTCTTCCAGTGTACAATGGCGTCCTGGGTATGACGATAAACTACATCCACGTGCTGGGTATGATGATAAACTACATCCACGTCCTGGTAAGACGATAAACTATGTCCAACAGCAAGGCCTCTGATAATACGTTTTTGAAAAAATAATATTACCAGTTATACATTTTTGAGGGAAAAAATGTTACCAGGAAAAAAAAAAATCAAAGTTGTCGGCATTAAATGACCCATTGAGGTGGATATGCCATAAAACAAACCAAACCAGTGTACAATGGCCATATTTTTGTATTGCTGCACTGCATTGACATCAGTCATCTATTATTTTTTATTCATTATTCTTGTCCCTCATCATGTGATATATTTCATTTTATTTTGTGGCATTCATTAGAAAATTTGTACCAGATATTAATTTTTCAGTTACTTTTTAAGTGAGCACTATTTTGAAACTAGATACTCTTAAGTATTGTAACTAAAATTGTGGACAGTGGGAAATTGAGAAGTTTTGTCTTTCAAATAGCTCTCTTAGAATTTTGAGAGGAACATAAATATTCATAGTTATAGATTTATGGACAGACAATATTTATTGGACTGTATGTTGTATTGGTATCCATTTATCTGATATGATGGGGTATAGCACAGGGCAATAGATTTCTGGATAGAAACTAGAGATCTTTGGCTGCCCACCTGTATTGTCCATAGTCTAAAATAAACCAATATGGTTTGGTACCAGTACAGCTTCAGGAGTTGCCAAATGATGATTCAGTATGCCATCCATCTGCCTTAGGGATTTTACTCCAGATTTGTGTAAGGTTTACGCCTTATATCTTTTGTTCATCCGAGATTACCTACAAGGAAGTCAGGGTTTTAATTTTATGTTTCCTTCTCCTAAACTGGTTATCACCCAAGGCAAGAGAACACTGTCTCTGCTATTTAATCTCCAGCTAGAGTAATATGGATTCATGCTTTTTAAAAGCATATTAGTGTGAAGTGAATGAGACATACTTTGTCAGAATTTGAACTCAGCATGCTGATTTCACTTTCCACATCGTTATGCTACCCACACATCCAGGTTGTATAGAGTTGTCATATATAATGTGTATAGAGATGAATGATTCAGCAAGTATGTTTATACATCCACTTTCAATCAAGAAAACCTTTTCAAAATTTGCTTTCAATATTATATAAATTAATGGTATTTTAATATATGTTAAGTTTGTTTTGCATTCATAGTTTGCTATATATATACTAGTGTAAATGTTTTGGGATGTTCATTAAATGGCTGTAGGTGTGCGTGTATCCACACAATTGATGTCATATTAAATTTTACAAATGAAGTTTTCTATATAACCACAAAAATATTAAATCCATATATTATTTCAAAATAATTCCTACTTGCATTCTTTTAAATAAGACTAGACCGCCCATAAACCTGTTGAGTTTCTTTTAAAAGCATTTCATGGTACAAAATTTATTTATTATTAATTACCTGTTTTAATTTATGTTGAAGATAGTAAAAGAAGGTTTATTCTTCCACTGGGCTTCATAGTTAACACATTGCATGAAAAAATCTTTTAGTAATAGCTTAAAACAAGTGTAGTCTTTTTCAAAATAATTTTTTTTTTTTTTAATTAATTATTAGTTATATTAATTATTAGTATAATTTTTTCCATGTGGAAAATGAATGAGAAGCATCAAAAACACCTTAATACAAATATATCCTGATTTAAAGTATAAAAATAAATTATTTTACAATTTTAATAGATATGTTTTACTTTAAAAGAGAAATTTATTCCATAAAATGTACTTTGAACACAAAATTAATACTAAATACAGAAAAAAAGGTTTATTGTTCCACATTGTGGGATTAATAGCTGAAAACAGATATAGTAATTTTCACAATAATGAGTATATTTTTTATTATACATACTTGTTTATTACTTGGACTTATTTCATAATATGTAATAGCAGCAAATCAGCATGCATCTATTTATTTACCATCAAGTCATATCCTCTTCACCTTTCAGGTCATTTATAAAATGTTCTAATGTTCTAGTGAATTGTGTAAGTACATGCTGTGCATATTTAAATTTATTTAATGTTGTTATAATGCATTATAAATGTTTATTACTTTTCACACACAAAATACTTGGATAAATATATGCAAGTGTTTGGATTGATATAATAATGTGTATTGAAAACAAATATTGAATTTCCTATTAAAAATGCTGGTAAGACAAAACCGGCACCAGCTCAAGAATATCTAATTTTAATGAAATTTGGCACTGCACTCAGCAGGGGTTCGGTAGGATCCTTAATTGGTTGGGGCATTATGAATCATTTAAGCTGTATCTTGGGAACACACATAGACGATTAGGTTTAGTATTATATAGATAGATGTTTACGAGACTGGATAAATTTCATCCTGTCTTTGATCATGTATCTACTTAATATTTATAGATGAGTTAAACAATGTATGCCTTACTAATACTATCAGACAATAGTTTTTTGTTTATTATAGATTTAATCAGAAGTGCTTATTTTCTTGAGGTATTAATCTGCCAGATAATCATTGACATACTATCAAACTACTATGAAAGGGGTAAAGTGTAGATAATGCCAAACAAAACTATCGTTACTGTGTAATTTGTAAGTTATAAGATTTACTGAAAATAATTTGGCATTTATCTTTGGAGAATAGCACTTATTAAATAAATTTTATTTCTCTAGTTGACTTATGTTTTTGTAAAGACAAATTTTTTTTCTGTTTTTTTTTTTTGTTTTCTTCATGCGAGTGGTGGTAGGAAACTCCAATTGTAATCATGTATTGACACTGTCTAGGCTTCTTATCTAATGTGTACATGGAAGAATAACTCCTCTTTATCCTAAGCTAATGTCTGATTAATTGCATATAGTTTCTCGAAAGTAAAAAAAAGAAAGAAAAAAATGCCTAATTGAATATTTACATTAATTTATTTCAATCATTGTAAGCTTCTCAGAAAACTGTGTTAATCAAAATTATTAGTATTTTTCAGTAGATAGATTCTTTGGTGTAACAAACATTTACTGATGTTGCAAGTGACAATCTTCTTTATATTGTTAATATCCCTAGTTGTTTAAAAAAAAATAAAAGTAGTAAAGAACCATAAATGACTTAGCATGTAAAAGTTGTTTTCTTTGGTGAATTAGTAGCACACTGGAGATAGAGTAAACAGTGTTTGTCTACTTAGCCTAACCCATGAAATCCACTTTTCATAAGAATAAAGTATTGAACTCTTCCTGAAGATGCATAAAAAATTTTTCTTTTAAAGTGCTTCGAAATGTTAATTTTGGTATCAACTTTTTTTTATACTTGCAATTTTTTTTATACTTGCTGCTCACTACAATTTTAAATTTGTGATAGGTGAAGAAAAGTGGATACCTTACAACAATATGGTAAATAAGATTTTCAGTAAAGTTAAATGAATCCTTAATAACTACAAAAGCTGATCCCCATTTAAAGAATGAAATGCTGTTTATGATGGGATTAGAAGGTGCTTTTATGAATTCATTCTAGAAAATCAAATGATTGATGTGAACAAGCAGTACTTCCAGTTAGACTAACTGAAGATTATGATTGATAAAAAGCATGAATTTAGAATTACTTAATAGAAAGGGCATAATATTTCTTGCAGATAACAAGAAAAAAATGTTGCCTCTTGCTTGAGCAATTTTTACTCTTCTGCCATATGCATTAGCTATTGCACTTTTGAATTATCATCTATTGCAATCATTACATTTTTTTTAATAATAAAAACAATTCTGTTTTCTGAAAAACTGCAAAAGACACCTACAGCAGTTTGTTTTGGTCAAGAAAGATCTCATAAGATGGAATTATGAAATTACTTGAAAGATGGCAGCAAATAGTGAAATAAAATGTTTATATGTTGTTAAACTCCCCCCATGAAATTTGTAGCTTGTTATATGTTTGAGATTTAGTTGATGTTTACCACTCCTGTCAACATACACATTTATAATAACCAATTATACAGTTGCCTTGTGTTGTTTTATATATATATATATATATATATATAATGTTTGAGAACATACCTTTAGTGCACAGTAAATAGATGATGATTCAATGTAAAGTTATGTAGCATAG
Source organism: Acanthosepion esculentum (assembly GCA_964036315.1). NCBI lineage: Eukaryota > Metazoa > Mollusca > Cephalopoda > Sepiida > Sepiidae > Acanthosepion > Acanthosepion esculentum. The sequence continues at coordinate 66,301,932 of OZ038480.1, read as the reverse complement.
GCCAAATGTTAAGGATCTCATTTCTTTTTTAAATGTACTGAAAGCATTAATATGATGTTTGTTTAATACGAGACAGGAAATGAAAAGACCCACCATACTCATGGCACTAGTTGTTTGTACTTAAGATATCAAGCTTCTTTCAGATGACCAGGTGAATAGTAGGAATAACAGGCAGATTTATGCAAATCCCACAAAGTTATTAATGGTGAGGCATAAGTTCACAATATCTATTTTGATCCTGTGGTTCATGAACAATGCATGCTGCCCTTCTTTCTGCTTGGATTCAGGATCAATGCCTCTGTCTACATTGGGGGTGAAGAGTCCTACTGAAACATGTACAGCCATATAACTCGGATTGAGTTATATGGCTGTACATGTTTCAGTAGGACTCTTTCTCTCATATGGTCCATGTTACCCAAGGGTCACTGGTTGAGAACTTTCATGTTCAGGTTACTTGGAACATGTGGCCTCATAGCTCTTCTGATTTGAATTACCTGGATAACTACATCTAGGGAATTGTTGAGAGGAGACCCAACCAGCAGACCACTCAGACCAAGGACTTGTTGAAGGCTATCATTATTGAAGTGTTGTCTAACAAGAAACATAAAACACCTGATTCAACTTTGCAGTTGCTTCTGATGCTGCAATTCTTTTTTTTTTTTTTTTAATCATTTCACCCCAAGCAAGGCAAGAATGTCATTAGTACAGAAGGGGGTTACAGAGAGTGAAAATTGAGAGAAAAAACTGGGTATAGAGGGGACCAAGGAAAGGACAAAAGCTGAATGGGGTTCAAGAAAAGAGAGATGGCAATAGGCATTGCATTTAAATTTTTGAAGATTGTAGTCATCAGAGAAGCAAGGAAACAGAAGGGATGTTCCACTGGCAGGAAGTGTGAGAAAAAAATCTTTTGGAGTAGAATTGGTGGTTCCATTTATCTAATTCAACAATAAAAGTGTGGGACTTAGGTGCTAATCTAGTAGCATGCTTAAACACATGTTGTCCAGGCACCAGGAGAAAAAAACTTGTCAGATCAGTAGCCATGAAAATATTTGTAGAAAAGACAGAGGGAAGTCATGTCACGTTGGTGAGAAAATGACTGAAGTTGAGATGCCAAGTCAGGATCAATTACATTGCAGATCCTTCTTTGGATTTTGTCAAGAACTTTGAGATTAGTAGCAGGAGCTACTAATGAGATATGACAACAGTATTCAATTCATGGACAAATGGTAGATTTGTAAATGTGCAAGATGGATTCTGACAAGAAAAACCTTCTGGCATGACACAGTGACCCAACTTTCCTTGCAGTAGATGCAGCTATTGATTTGATGTAGTCATTCCACTTCAAGTCAGTTGAAAATGTAAGGCTAAGAAGGTGCAGTGTGTTACTCTCCATTAGTCTACCATCAGCCATTCTGATGGTGAGCAGGAAAGTTTCTCTGTGGTGGTTAAATGACAGCAGTTTAGTTTTGGTGGCATTAGAATTTCTGAGTAAATGGTAGTCTCATCAGCATAAATGCCTACTTGGAACTGATGGCATCAGGAAGGTCAGAGACAGTGTAGGACCCTTGCGTGAAAGGATCTGGAAGTGAGCCCATTCAAAATGACCTTCATTTCATGATTTGATAAAATCAAACACATGTCCAGTAATACCATAGCCCTGGCGCTTACGTAGAAGACTAGTTTGCTAAACCCTGTCAAACGCGTTCAAGATATCTAGAGCCACAGCTTGATCTTCACCATTATTATCAAGAGCTTGATATACATATTCAGTGATGGCTGTTAGCACATCAGTGGTAGATCTGGCAAAACGGAAGCCATATTGTTTGTCAGAGAGTTGCATCAGTATTGATTAAAGCCATGACATTATATCCATTCTTAACACTGAAGCTACTTTTATTGAATAACTTTGACTTTTTTTTTTTTTTTTTTAAGTTGAACATGTGTACAATTTTTCTATTAATATCTGGATATTGAATTTTTTTATTTTTAAGTTGAATGTCTTTGTTTTTCTTTATATTAGAATTTGTTCTCCATTATTATTGTACTCAGTATGTTGGTTAAAAACCTGGAATTATTTTATCTAGAATTTCTTTTGATAACAATGTAAAAATTTTACTCTTAATGATTTTGTTAGTTATTTGGTACTTGGCAATGTCAAGTCATAGTTGATTCTGTGTAAATTCCAGGAAGCATCCTTGTAGTTAATGGATTTTTAAGATACTTGTAACAGAATAAATGTTTTGGGAATGTGTCTTAAGTATTATGTACACTATAGGTAGGCATGAAATAAAAGTTAGCCAGATAATATGGTTAATGGTGTAAAATTATTATATAATGTAAGTGCTGCAACAGTAAATCAAATAGATGAAAATTTATTTTGTTTATATGAACAATCAATTTAATGATATATTTCCTGTCTTTCATGGTATTTTCAGCTTGCACCGACCACTTCTTTTATATATAAAAAAAAATAGTGATTTCTCCTTCACACTTTTAACACGTTTTATAAGATTTTCACTTAAATTTCTGGTAAATATCAGTTAATGTTTTGTTCAAGAGATTTTGTCTGAAGAAAAAAATGAAGAAATCTGATAAATTTATCTTGTGAGAGATGTCATAGCAATTGAGACAAATGGGCTATCCTTTTTTTGTACAAGTTTCTGTTTAGTTTGATTCATTTTTTGGTGATAATTTATTCAGCTTGCTGCAAAGCAATGTTCTTTTAGCCTCATCTTTGCAGATGAAAATCCTACTGTGCTCTCAAAGGCTAAATTTAAAAACCCTTACAAGATGCCATGCTGCAAAAAAAAAAAAGCCTGTACTATTCAATGAACTTTTTAATTTCCTCATAAAATTATTTCACTATTCTCATCTTTGTTCTAAGATTTTAATTTTAAAATCTCGTAAAAAGTATGTATCTGTCAAAATCTTGGCATGCTTCTGTTATTTATATCATAAATTTGGAGTCAAGTGAACGCTCAAATTTTTATATATTTGTTGTTTCCTGTTTCAGTTGTTACATTGGTTTTAATTTTTCTGGCTTTTTAATTCAAATTTCACTGGTTGGAAATGTTTCTCATTTTTCCTATCTCAAGGCCTTTTTAACACTCTGAAACTCTACACAATCATGTTCATTAATTTTCAAATACTAGTTAATATTAGGCTTTGATATAAGGTAATGCTATACCAGGACAGGTTTGATGTTTTGGTTACTAAATGTAACACCACACACTGACTTTTCATGGTACCCTCAGAGTGAAGAACTACTCACAATACCAAGTTTAATACTATACCCACATAGAGATACGGTGGTTTGATGTGTACGTTTCTGCTTTGCCTTTTATTTCTGGTATAGATATAGGACTAATGCAGGAAGTGTTGGTCAGTTGTCATCGTCTATTGTCTAACAATGTCCTGGACAAGAGACTTTACCTACATTGTCTTTAGATCTGAAGAAGTCCCAAGATCAAGGTTGAAATATTACAAGCTCATGGCAGTCACATATCATATAAATAAACTTGACAAATCCTCAAGATTAATCAAAATCCAGGAAAAATGAAGACTAGAATGCATTAACAAGTTTTAACGAAAAGTGTATGTTAAAAGTTGGTTACATAGGTGTTTCAAACTAGTGTCTTCCGTTTCCCAATTCTAATGCTTGACAGTAATATACAATAGTCTGAAATTTGAATTGTTTAAAACCATGAGGATGATGACAGTATTGTTGTGTGCTTGCTTTTTCTCCCACTTTTTTAAGTTATAGTTTTTACTGGTTTGTTCCTATGGTTGCTATTACAATCTGCTTTTCTTGTGTCTGTCACATCTCCCACATGTTACTTCTCTGTAGTAGCCTTAGCAGAACATTTTAAAGTATGTCCAATGTGCACACACATACACGGAATTCACCCTGCCTGCAATGAAGTACTAATATGACTTTTCCATTAATTTGCATTTTCTAAGAATCTCCATTGTTCTGGAAAGCATATTGCCAGATAACCACTAAAGTAAATTCTGATAACCTGCTTCTCAAAAACTACTTTTATTAGACTACAAGCAAATGGTCCATTGATTATTTTTTGTTGCCCCCCCCCCCCCCCATATCCTCTAAAATTATTCTTCCCAAGGATAATCTGATGGATACAACTTTTTTTTTGTTTTCAGCAAAGATTACTTCTTACCATTTTTGCCTAACTCAGAATGTGTAGTGGTAGGGTATAGGGTTCTATTCACTTAAACAATGTTAAGTTATCTCTAAGAACTCTTTAACTTATTGAAACAAAACTACTTTTCATAGTTCTTTTTTCACAGCTAATTCCAGTAATCATTAAATGTAATCATGCTTTCACATGTTTTTCTATAATATATAACTGGCCCTTTCTACATTAAGCTCTGCTCATCAACCATCATTGAGCCTCCATGTGGCTTTATCTGCCTTACGCACCTCCTTTCACCAAACTTGTCTACAAAATGAGATTTGAGAAAATAGATTGAATGCACAGCCATTAAATTTTTATATTCATAAAATTTGTAGTATCATTGCTACTTGTTTATGGGAACCAATAACTTTTTTGTTGGATTTTATTTCTCATCTTTTTTGTTCTTTTTATATATATTTTTTTCTTTTATAATTAATTTTTGTTTTCCATGTTTTCCTGCTTTTTTAAGTTAAGTTTACATGTCAGTGGAAAACAGCCAAATCACTTTCCTCGATGTTAGCTAAGAGACTGGTGGTTAGAAGGATCAGGTGGTTCTGAGTTCTTAAAGACTGAAACCATAGAAGAGGATTTCCAACAAGCAAGAAACCAAGAAGCAGTAAGGCATTTATTGTGGACTTTAGATGAGAACAGGAGCCATTTCAGGAGCACATTTCTTAAGGACTATTGCAGGGATGCCATCAAGTCCACATAATCCAGTTTAGAGATGATGGCAGAAACTCTGGATGGAGTTATAGGCATATCACACAGAACTAAGAGGAAAGTCAAGCAAAGATACTTCAGAAAAGTCATTGGTAGAATTGGAAGAGAATATACAAGCAAAATATTCTGCTTCATTAGCAAAAGATGTAAACAGCACAAATTGAGTGAAGAGAAAAGGGATAACAAAATTTACTCTTATTTAACCTTTACCATAGAATTCTCTCCCTTTGCACACCGTAGGCACATTCTGTTGCCTTGAGACGGTTGCTATAAATAAGCACTTGTCAACTGTTATTTCTGGTATTTTAAGCTGGAAATAGCCCACTACTGCTTTGGAATGAGGCTAAACTTCTGTTTTCCAATGCCATTTTGAATTCTTCTATGCACTACACAAGGTGTAACATCAATTAAATCCACGTTTATTTTTTATTATTATTATTTTTATTTTTTATACAAAAATGGCTGCATCAACATCCAATGAAGTCTTTATTCTTTGATTCGGACTCTGATGATAATTTTAAAAGCTTTACTCAAGCAGATATTGATGGTGAATTGGTTGGGAGATGATAACCATGTTAGTGATGTGGAGGAAAACAATGATGGTCACTAGGTGCTGAGCAACTACTATCATCCATGGTTGACTAATTTTATGGAAGCTACTGGCCCCATGGATGTATCTGATAGCTTTTCATTTATAAATGACAAAATAACTTTATTTGTCAATGAGATAAATAAATATGCTAGTCAAGTAAAGAAAAGGAGAGGAACAAATGCTGGTATCTACTTGTATGTAAACATGTAGAAGCATGTCACATTTTTGATAAAATGAAAGCCTTCTTAGCCATTTTGCTTCTTATTGCACCCCAGAACTCCACAAGGGGTAATAAAGTTAAAGCATGTTAAATTGTTAATGTGTTTTTTATTTTTTGTTTTTTTATTTTGTGTTTCAATTTTTTTTGTTTTCAACATCAAAATATGCATGCAAAACTTAATGCATTATATAATATCACTCATCCATTCTTTTATTGGTATACAAAAAATAAAATCTATACACACAATACAAAGAAAGTTATAACAATTTTAAAACAGTAGGTGTTCATGTTTTTTCTCCCTCAAAAAAAAATATTGCTGTGGCAGGGGGAACCATTCTAGAGAGAATTTAGTGTGGTAAATGTTACAGAGCTGTTAATAGTCACAAGAACCAAACTTCTTAGATGCTATACAGTACCTCTTTCTGTCAGTGAACAAAGATTTGTCCTCATTGAGGGCATGTTTACAGTTGTAACAAGACACAAAGAAGCCTGTTGCGATTGGGACGATCATGTTGGTACAGCCAGAAAAAGTGATTTCTGTGGGCTAATGCAGCTGAACAGGCCAGTGTGAGCCAAGGAGAAAATTCACCTGATATTTGCAAGAAGACACAAAAGTATTTATTCCAGCTTTTACCCAAGAAGAAACCTCAGTAACTGCTAAGGACAGAAACAAGTCTTATGAATAGGAGAAACAGTCTAATAGACAACTCAAAAGAAATGTCAACAGATACAACAGTGTGAACTGAATTACCAAGAAGACAGTTGTGATGCTCAACAAGATCCAGGAGAGTAGGTAAGGAATAGAATCAAGTAAAGAAGCATGTTGATCAGAAATAAGTAGGGAAATCCACTATTTGACTGAGAAATGAAAAAATTGGAAGTTTGAATACTGCCAACATCAGTAACATTAGAATGATTAAGTCACTTGACATGATGAGCATTGAAATCATCAAACACAAAAATGTTTGCAACTGAGTTTATTGAGAGTGCCATTTCTAGACTGTCAGATATGTGACAGTCCTGAGAAGAAGGTGAGCAATAAAGAAAAAAAAAGATGGCTAACAGAGTGCAATAAAGTTGAAAGCACATGAAAGAATCATCTATGGACTTGAAATGATGTTCTTGCCATTGGAAGATTTTCCCCCAATGTAAACACCAAGGCAATGCATATGTATCATAGAATCTTTTTGGCAAAGAGGAAGATAGCCTGGAACAAAGAATTCATTGGTAGTGAAAGTTTAAATTAGTTTCACAAAGTATGAAGATATCAGGATAATGTATCAAGAAAAAAAATTCTACACTACAGAAATTGGTACAAATACCATGAATATTGAAGAAAGGAAGGTTGACTGGGGGTAGGTGATTCTTTTTTGTTTACTGTCAAGTCTATTTTGATTTTTAAGGACACATTGAGACACATCTCTAGGAAAATAGCTAAACAAGGCTCTAGACTCCTTTCAGACCAAGGGGCAAATACTAAATTATTAATATCTCTCTGCAGTTTACCTCAAAAGATGAAATCTAAAGAATATTAACATAAAAGTAGAACACTTGAATTTCAAGTACAAGATTCAAGTTAAAGTTAAAACTTTAATTTTAGTTCAAGGAAACAAATAATGAAAAACTTAAGCAATTCCACATTAAGAACCTCATTATTTTTTTATTTCCATGAAAAGACTTCATATCTTAAGACATGCCAGAATAAAGTTCGATTTTTAGCAAGGTTTGTTTCAAAAGTTATTTTCAGTTTTTCTGGTTGAAGTTGTTTTTTTTTTTTTCTCTCCATATTTTTAATTTTTATTAGGATTAAGTTTTTAAGATCATTTTAAGACTTTGAAAGTGTGTAAAAAAAAAAAAAAAAAAAAAAAAAAAAGCTTTAATTAAATGGATGCTACACTTTGGACTTCACTGAAAATTTAGTTGCAATCTATTAAGATTCCATAAACAGATCTTCATTCCTATTTCATCTTGAATGTCTTGTTAATCTATGATGATTAAAGAAAAATGGGGGGAAAAAAACACAGCATATGGTTAATGATGCAAGATTTATTTATGATTTAAGTGCAACACCACTGGTGAACATGAATACTCTTGCATTTTCATTCATAAAATAAATGCAAATGATTGGAAAATAACCTTATTTTAATCTATATATTTTTTTGTTTATCTTATAAGAGAAATGTATATTTGGGGCATTAAGGGTAAGTAACAAAGTTGTTGCTGTTCATGCCTTTTATTTAAATGAATGGGGAAAATATTGATATAAAGGATATTGTTTTTGTAATATTTGGTAGCTGAAGTTGATCCTATAACTAGAATCATATCTTACATTTCCATTAAATAAATTAATGAATTACAAACTGAAGATTACTAACTTGTTGATGTAGAATGTTTTTTTTTTCGAGAAAAATATGAATGACCTGATGTTTGTAACATAAAACCTATTGTTAGATAGGTTCTGAAATGTTAATAATTGGTTTGTCTGAGAAACAAATCTGTTATTTTGCAGTCAGCCTGTCTTGAGCCATTTGAAAATGGTTATTCTTGTAGGTTGAAGTGCTTAGTAGGCTAACCTGTCAACTGTTGTAAAATTATTCAAAATAGCAATAAAAATACTGTTGTGTTTTGAATAACACTATAAAAATATTTCTCCTCATGTTAATGTTTTCAATTTTAAGACAGAAAATACAAATAAATAATTAGGCAAATTTGTATGAATGAAGTGATATTGTAATGAGGATTTGGGTGTGGGCACATTTTTGTCTAAGCTATGAATTAGAACTGCAGTACAATTTTTTTTTCATTGTGCATTATTTCAGTTAATATACATCAGCTTCCTTTTAAGGATTCAATTATTTTTAATATGCAAACCTGGCTCTATTCATATTATTTGTGGTTGGTTTTATCTGATTATAAGTTTTGCAAGACAAACCTCTTCATCCTACTGGTGCCAAATTATTGCGTACAAGATAATCTTTGATTCAAGTGTATCAATTCTTGAAATATCATCACCATTCCAAAACTTTGATATTTAATTAAAGAAACTAAGAAATACAATTTAAAGAGCACATTACATATCTACAGCCACAGTTTTTAAAATTTGAATCTTATAAACATAAAACTTTTGTGTAATAGTGTATATTTAAACTGTGAAAATGGTTTTGACACTACAAAGAAATGCTTTGTTTCCTACATCTTTTATAAACTTTTAAAACCCATTATTTACAATAAATACAGAATTAAATTCTTTAAAAAAATTTGTCATAAAAAATCTTTCTTACAGAGCAGCTGCAATTTATTGTTTGAAGACGTACAGCTGTAAATTTTATATACAGTGTAATAATAATACATGTAATAAATGGAATTTGAGAGATTGTTGCTCTTTTATACTAATTCAAACATTAAGTTTCAAATGTACTCTTTTGTAAAGTGGCAATTTAAATGTATCATTCTTGGTTTGTAATTAAATCATGCTAGAAAGTATGAGAAAAAATAAAATTTCATTACTAGGATTTGAGTGTGTGTAAAAATTTGTAACCAAATGCAAAACAATAACAAAGGTATCAACATCCTGACTCATATCTGTCAATTTGATCAGCATCTCTCCTGCTGGACTCTATTATTTTATATATTTATTGCTTATATAAATCTACATGGAAATAATGTTTATGTAGATGTTAGTATCACTTGATTAATAAATGTATAAAATAACAAAATACATAAGAAAATGAGTAACAATTTTTTTCTAAATCTTTTGTAGCCTTTCTTTGTTGCATGTGTCAGCAGTTCATAGCTGAATAGAAAATTTTATTTCCTTATGGCAAGTCTTTCATTAATAAGGATCTAGTGGTAAATCTGGCATTAAAAAAAAAAAATGAATAAAGCTCATTTTCGAGGCTGATATCAGTTAATGCTTTTTTTTTTTTTAAACAATTGCTGATTCCTTCAAAATAGCAACTCTGCACTCATTCACCTGGCACAGGCTTTAATGACTGTAGAAGTGTTTGAACATCTCTGTCAGCTTAAAATTTGCAACATGTTTTGGATATATCTATAATGTCTCTTGATTCCTGCACATTCCAGTAAAGAATGTTTAAAATGTTAATATATGTATTCAGCCACCTTCAACTTTAATTTTTTTTTTTAATTTTTTTTATTGAATGTCTGTAAATATCTTCTATCTTTGCTTTCCACCCTCCTCTTATTTCAGGGTGTGGGACACATAAAGTGATTAAGGAAATCAGGATATACATTCATGCATTTAGAGATGAAGAAAAAAATAAGACAAAATTTTTAAATTGCATCACAAATGGAAATAATGTACAACAATGTTGAGAATGTGTTTATCTTGTTTACATGGCAAAACATCTGCTCAGGCTTCTAAAGCATGTACAGGGTTTCTCTTTCATCCTTTTTATTTTCTCCTTTCCTTTCTTTTATTGTACATTTTACTTTTTTAATATTTAAAAAAATTATAAAGACTCTATTTCTTGTTTATATAATTCTCTCTTTTTGTTTTCTTACTTTCTATATCTTGTTCAATTTTGAACTCGCTCCTTGGTAGATCTCTCAGACTGTGCATAGCTTGCATGCAAATTTATTTGCATGTAACTTACTGTCTCACATAGCTTTGTCTGCCTGTCTACAGGTAGCTGACTCACTCATTGTCTTCCTAGATATTGGTCGCTTGCCTCACCTTTTGTGTCTTCTCTTGATTACACACTTAGGCATACACATTTTTATTTTTTAAACCTTCAGTTTCAAGTTTAAATACATATATATCATTTATAGTTTTCTTGGTAATGTCATAAATCTATTTTGTTGAATTTTTGTCAACATTACAATAAAAGGATTTTAAAAAAATTTATTTTGAGTTGATGAGGTTCAGTTTTGTTGCTGCAGCATTTGAACTATAAAGCATGAATCAATTCCAGTTTGCTAACCCTGCATCTATAGTTCAGTGACACATAAATATGTACAAAAACATAGAAATGCTCTCCTTATTGAAAATAAATTTATCTTTAATTCTTAGAATGAAAGCAAACTGTTCCTAAACAGAAAATCCCAGTTTCTTGTTTTCTTCTTTGATGGAACTGTTTGTTGAGTTGGCCAATCAAGAATGTTTTTGGCCGCCTTGTCTTTTGGGCCAGTTATCAGATTATGTTTCAAGGTGCTTGCAGGTAGGCATTGGGAGGTTAGAAATATATCGACTGTAAAGTGAATTCTTCTGTAATGATTGTATATAGAAAAGGAAGATCTTGTTTGTTTTCTACTTTTCTTTTTAACATTCGCTCTCATTTTTGAATACAATCATTTATTTGCTGGTTTTTCTTGAAAGAGGAAACCACACGCCTTTAATTGAAAACTGTTTTTGTTTTGTCAAATGATTTTGTTACGTTCAGACTAGATAACAAGGTTTTGTAGTCATCAGAAAAATTCAGCCAAGCATTAATTTCAATTCAAAACACCAAATAAAGTCTTCTTATTTCTAATTTTAGAGAATTTTTTTTTTTTTTTTTTTTCAATATAATTTTTTGTTAATTTTTTTGTGTGCTTTTTTTTCTTGTTTTTTCTTTTCCAGATTTCCATTATTATTGCTTATTGGAAAATACAAAATAATGTGTTCTTAAAATTTACAAAAGAAATAAAATGAAATGTAAAACAAGACAATGCAGCTGTTAAATTCTGCTGTGGTTCTTATAGAGATTTGAGCCAACTCACTATTCTATAATTCTTTAAACTAGATTTTCTGCTTGCTTGATTTCTCATCTTCATTTCTCTCATAATCAAGATTTCACTTTTCCTCAACATTTTTTTCCTTTCTTTCTTGTATCACACAAACTTTTAGCTGTTTCTTCTCCTCTGAATTCTTGTACTTCATTTTTTTTCTGCTAATTCTCTTTTCTCATTTATGCGATTTGTTTCTTTTTTTCTTTTTTGACACTTATTCCCTCTTTTGATTTGTTCTTCTCCCCATTCCTTTTATTTATTGCTGTTTTTTGTTTTTTTTCTATTTTTGGCCTTTTGCTGGTTCTTTCCACTCATTTTCTTTTCTAACAATCACTTATCATACCCATCTTTCTCTAACTCTCTCTCCCTCTCTCTTCATTTATTTTTTTTATTTTGGGGATACCTCTTGTTTCTTTTTTTTTTCTCTTATTTTTTCTTTTCTAGTTTTGGATGCCTCTCCCATGTCATTTTTGTTACCCTGTTATTTTTATACCCTCTCTTTGCTTCATTCTCCTTGGGTTTTTTTTCTCCCTTTGTTTTTTAATACTTTCCCTCTTCTCATTATAGCTCCTTTGCTTTCCTTCCTTTCTGTTTATATTTTCTCATTCTTGTTTTATTTTTAAATTTTTACTTCCTATCTTTTCATTTATATTGTTTCACCCAGTCAAGTTTATTTTTCATTCATTTTAATGACAATACTCAATGATTTCAAATGTAATTTCCATTCTTTTTGTGCTCATTAAAATGTCATTTTTAAGCAGTAACTGTATGCTAATTAACATAAGCTGGATATCACGGCAAGATGTACCTATTCTAAAATATAGAAAAATTTCCTCTAAAATGCAAAGCCTTTTCCGTTTACAAATATTCATTTCTTTGATAATCAGCTCTCATTGCTGCAGATTTTTATTTCCTATTATTACATGCCTTTAACCAGAGCTTTCTTAGCTTTAAAACCATGGAAAGATTAACATAGCAAAATAATGGGATTTAAATAGATTCTATCTTAAATGGATACTTTCTTTCCCAGCCCCACTCTTTTTCCTATAAAAGTTTTGTGTTTCTTTTGGAATAAATTTATGTAATTTTTTTTCTTCTGGATACACCTCATCTTGTGTATGTGCAATAAAAGGGATGTTTACTAAGATTGCCATGATTAGAGAAGGAATTAGGAAGTGTGAATACAGTGTTTTATATATATATATATATATATATATATATTAAAGATGTCATACTTCAGGCAATTGTTTCTTTATTGCTTTTCTACTTTATGGTCCATTAAACATCATTACTTAATCAATATTAGAAGTTCAGCCCAAAGACAAATGAAATGTCTGTGAGGATGAAGTTTTTATTTACCACCCTCTCAATCTTAAAATTTGTCATTCTAGTTAATTGAAACATTCAAATTAAAAAAAACATTTTTTACAAATTTATCACACATTCTAAATAGAAAACTTCAGTTTATTCTTGTAGATGTTAATTTCTTTTTCTCAGTTGGACTTTTCTTTTAATTTTTTTCTTTTTATCCTTGAAGAATTTTTTTGTTTTTCTTTGTAAAAATAATTTAAGAAATATATAGCACTTCTAAAATAACAATGTTTAAACTTTTTATGGAGATTTTTAGAAGTCTCTACATTTACTCTTAGGCTTTGTAAATTCTTCCATTTTCCATTGTATTTTTCTTATTTTTATAGTGACTGGTTTCACCTGGTCTTTTATTAGATCAGATGACCTGAGTAACTTCATTGGGGAAAAGTAGATTGAAATATCTAAATTATTAAGAATTGTAATCTGCAGTTTTGAAAGACACATTTAAACCTGTCTTAGCAAATTTCTTGGAACTCAAGTCAACTTAAATGTCTATAATCAATGGAAGTTGTGCAACAAATTAGAAAAAACCCAAAACATCATGAAATGTTCTACTTGCCCATGCCAAATATAAAAATCTCCATTGTCAGCCCTGTTCTTTTGGAAAGTATGGGTTCCTTTGGCTTTCTCACTTGAATGCATCACAAAGTCAGCTACTTGGTTTAAATAAGGTAGATAATTCTGATACCTACCTGCAACTGACCACTTGTACTGCTTTTTTGGATTGCTGGTCATTCTGTTCACTACTTCCTGCCTTAACACTCCACTACAAAGTCAGAATAACCTCTGGCCATAAAGGCCAAATCGACTTAGATAATAGCAGATCTTTCCAGATCAAACCAGGCAGTTTTACAGCTGTCCACTGCAGTCACACCACTGCCATTATTTTTGCTGCTTATTCTCCACATTGGATTTATCAGTTTGTTTGAACACAATTCACACTTATGTATGATGACTCACCAGTGTAGGACTGTTGTGTGTGACCATTGGCCATTTATCTTGACATACTTTTCACAGTAGACATAAAGCGCCATCCACCTGTCAGGTGAGAGCCTTCAAATGCTTGGAATCAGTACTGTTCACTTGTCAAATCATACTGCTGTGGTCAAAATAGAAAGCCCATATATCGACATGTAAATCTATATGTGTCTGTTACACAAATACATCTGCTTACATGTCACACACATACATATACATCCAAATGTATGCATGTATACATACATGCATACATGTGCTTACCTAAATATAAATGTGTGTTCTGAAAACTTTGTCTCCTCTCATGGTTGTTCCTTTATCGGAAAGATCTGGCAAATTATAATTGTTGCATGTTATAAGCAAAACTAGTTGATCTAAGTTTATGCTGACATGCATTATTTTATTGACAGCAAAATCTGCCTCTGTCCTTTTTTCTCCTTCTGTTATGGAAGGAACTTGATAAATCTCCTTGAATTTGTTGGGACATAAAACTAGCATTTTTATGATAACCAAATTCATTCTTATATAAGCTATCTGTTATATAAACTTGCTTAATCAGATTTTGTGCTTGGTTTTTATCCTAAATGAGATTTCTCAATGTTTTTTTTTATTTAGTGTGCTTAATACCATATCAAAAATTTGTTACAATCTAACTCCCAAAAAGCTACAATTTTACAAGATGACTGTCAGCCAAATCCTTAAAAATGCTCATTACTCATTCATTATCCATCACAGATAAATTTTTTTAATTGATATTTTGTAATATCAAGTATGTTTAAAGAGTATAATAAAAGGTCTGCTACTGTCTGACGGCTGCCAGACTAATTCTTTATGACAGCATAAATACAGCTATTGATGATCATGTTCTTGGAACCAACATGGACAACCAATCAGTATCTCTTCAAACAACTTCCACTGATTGATCAATTATAAGATTTATCTATATCCAGTGCCCTTAAAACTATCATCATATCAGCTTTGACTTTGCTTGGTTCACAGTGATACCACTGGAATTAAAATTTGAAACAAGAAATATTTTTAATTGGTGCAGATAAAATTTATTTTCAGTAATGCATATTATGCATTTACAATCATTTTGCCATTCTTCATTTTAACATGCTAATTGAATTCATGCATCACTAAAACATAGGATAAGATACCAAAATTATTGTCTACAATGAATGAATAATGGTCATTTTGTGGATTTTGTCACCATTTTAGATTCCAACTTTAAATTTGCTACTTTCTATTAATTAGACTGGTAAATCTTTTATATGTTAGAAAGCACACATGATACCATAAATAGGTTGAAAGACCTTATCTAGAATGAAAGATAAATGAATGATGTGCATTTCAAGAATTTGGTTGGCAGCCATCTTAGATGTCATCATGAAGATAATGAGTTTCTAATGGTATACTTTCAATACATTGTTAAATATACCTGATACAACAGGAACCTATTGAAAAGTGTTAAATAATGACCAAGTAATGAGCCTTTTTAAAGATTTGGATGATAGCCATCTTGTATGCTATCTTGAAAATCACAGCTTTCTCATAGTCGGATTGTAGCAAACTTCTGGTATATTATCAACTGTATTTAATGCTACTAAAAATCACTGAGAAATCTTATTTAGGACAGGTAATAAATGAGTACTGAGCATTTTAAAGGATGTGGTGGCCATTTTGGACATCACATTGAAAAAGTAGAGACTTGGATTTTTATTGTTCCTCTTTATTAAAAAAAAAACTATTATGGGGAAAAAAATCTGCTTACCTGCATTTATTATTTTGATTTGACCCTTTTTTGGTTTAATGTTCTTTAACTAATTAGTTAAGAGTTTACATTTCATCCTATGCTTTTTCTGCAATCAAATAAAATTTGTGTATTATTAGATAAAGATGTGGGTATTTTTTAAATAAGTACACAGATTTTCCTCATTCACTTGCTGTAATTTTTTATAATTGACCTGAAAATTTGCATGGCAAACATAGAATTTGCAGAACTGAAAGTAATTACTCACCTCACTGCTAAGGATTGAATATTTGGACATTTTTGTTTCACCCATCTACTATACATAAATCATGTTTGGAATGTAGTAGGAATTTATGCATACACATTCAGATGTCATTAGCTACTATGAATGTAGAAAGTCTGTATGCTACAAACATATTGGTACAAGTGATCAGTATACAAGCTCTCATAAAATCAGTATTTCAAATGTTGATTTTTCAAGGCATTCTGGCCCTTCCACTTGAAAGATTACTATAATGTAACCATCTTTCCTCTTGGCAAAAGAGTTAGCAAGTTAGTTTTGCAGAACATTTTGAAATATAGTGAGTTGAATTCTCATGAAATACAGGGTTGCTGTTACCTTTTGGTAGATTCAGTTAAGTTCACTAAATAATTGTGTACATGACTCCCTCTCTAAATGTACAAAATATTACAGTATTGCAATCCTGGTTAGATAGAAAAACATCCTTGAAGATGTTTTCCTTAAAATGGATGAGGAATGAAAATATTTCATTTGAATTTTCCAACAACTGTGTGTGTTTTTATATATATATATATATATATATATATGACACACACACAGATTTCCCTGCTCTTTCCATGCAAAGTGTTATAGCCATAAGCTCAACCAGCTTGAAATATTGTCTGAATTTTTTGGAAATGATTTTCTGAAAAATATATTGAACATTTTTTAATGTAACAGAATCATTCCCATAGCAAACTAAATTTTAGGAATTTTCTAATTGGCAATGCAATTATTTGACATTGTTAATTAATGAAAATATTATAAATTAATTTTATTATTAATTACACACTCATGTTATATGAATAGGCATGTAATTACAATCATTAACAACTTAATATTTTTATCTTACGTTTATAAAATCTAAATATATAAACCAATAAAATAATTGCTTTAAGAACTTTAACCCGCAATTAGATCATTAAGTTGGTTGCTGTTCATGTCTGTAACTTCTTATTTGTTTTACTTATTTCACCAAATTTGAATGCCCTCATTGAAAATGATTAAATAATTTTGAGGGGATATTGTTCAAGAATCAATTATTACATAAGTGTATGTGAGTATAGGTTATACAGAATTTTTATAATTTCTTTGTTGGAATCCTATTAATTAACAAATGTTTTATTTCTTGAGGTAGGTAATACATTTGGTAAGATTAGTTTTAATTGGTCAGTAATTATAACCAACTATATAAAAAAATTTATCCTGAATGATTTAGTACACAATTTTTTAAAATGAAGGCTAATCATATTTTTCATCAAGCTGTAAATAGATGAAGTAGAATTTAAAATTATGTAATTTATCTTATTAAAAAAACTTGAATTGCAAAAATGTCTCCTTGAATTTTCTCAGACCCTAACAAAAATTGTAATGTCTTGTTTTGAATTTCAGGTCATAAATTAAGGCTAAGTCAGGTAATGTTTGGAATGTGTACCTTCCATGTTAAGTTGTTTTAAACTTTGTTACTGAAATATGACATTCTGGGTTCAACAAAATTAAGTCTTAGCATAATTATTAAGTGTTAAATTGGTCATGTTTGTTTTTATTTCATAAATTCTCTTTTTTTTTTTTTAATATAATATTGGTTGTATAATACTATTTTGTACCATTTGATTTCCCTGTGGTGTCAAATTCTGATTAAAATCGGATGTCTTTTTCTTCTTCATTTTTTAAATTAGTGAATTTTTATATTTAGCTTTTCACCTGTTAAAACAAACAAACGGTTTCAAGACTCTGCAAAGAAATGACATCACAGACAAACTAACATAACCAACATGTATCTTGTATCAGCCAAAATAATAGACACCTGAAGATGACCAGAATGTACTTGCTTGAAACCAATGACATAATTAAGATGAGAACAATAGTTTAAATAAGTATACTGACAATTCTTCATCTCAAAAATTGAAAGCAAAATTATTAATTTCATGTTTGAATATTTTATGGAATCTTTTTTTTTTATCAAGGAATTTTAAGAGCTTTAGAGTTTCAATGTCCACTTAGTAAATAATAGTAGACTTTATTTAGTTGTAATTTTAATTAAATGGTTTTTAACACATTTGTCACTCATAGCTCATTACCTAAAACTTTTTGTGTTTTTTCTCTCTCTAATATTCACACATTACCTTGCCTAAAGAAATATTTAAGAAACGCATGTCCACTGTGTTGTGGTTGAATGAAGCTATGTAAAATTTAAAAAAAAATGATTTAAGTTACATTTAAGGTGGGTAATTTAGTTTGGACCTCTTGATTATAAAAATATTTATATTTGACCATGAATTATTTATACTAGCATCCTTATCTTTATTGTTTTAATAACTATATTTCAGCTAATGTATTCTTTGCATTTCTTCAAGTATGTCACATCAAGGATCTTTGAACAGAATTCTGGTCTTTATAATTTTTTGGTACTAACTTTTGCTATTAATTCTCTGAGAATGATTCGTTGTTCTGAGTGAGCAAGATTGATGTTAGAATTTGCAGATATTTTCCCTCCAAAATTTCAAGATCTTTCAGCAATTGCATGAAGGGAAAGGAAAAGACATTTGAAAAAGAAAGGGTCTTAAACATCCCTTCAACACACCACCTGCTAAACGAATGCTTTTAGATAAGACATCAACAAAATGAGCCTCAAAGATTTGTGAGTTTTATTTTTCAGGCATTGTGATGTGATATTTCTCAAGTGAGATGAAAATTAACTCTGTAATTTATATCAGTCTGCCTTACATTATTGACATGATAACAGATGTCCGTTAGTGTTCGACTCTGAAGAAAATATGATATTGTTATTTAACTTTTCTGTAAGGCTGGTAAATGCATTAATGGATTGAAGTGATAAGCTGAGACAAAATATGAATATAGACTGCATTTTTATGCTTAAATGAGAGTTGATATTCATGAAAAAGGAACCAGAACAATTTTGTTTAACAGATTGGATTCATTAGATTTTTTTTTTTATTATTTTAGATCATTTCTTTGTAGTATAGTAGCAAAACCATAGCTTAGGAAATGAGAGGAATTACAGTTGCCAAATGGCTACTCTTGAACTGATTGTTTATCTGTGTCTAGGAGAGCGCGCGCACGCAAACACACACACACACACACAGAAAAGGTGCTTAAAAGTTCTTCACCCTACCCTCTTGACAAAATATTGGAATTTGGAAGGAATTCCTTCTTGATTGGGATGAGCTTGTCAGCATGCTCTTGTGTCTATGTATGTGCATTTTTTATCTATACAGTCTTGGACAAAATTTTAAGACGACCTGGCAAAAAGTAACATTTCTTTCATATTGTATCATTCACTTTTAGTTAATGTACACAAACTGTAAGTATAAACCATTTTATGTCATTCTCAAAGTTGAAACTCTGTAACACAGTTTTGGCTAGTTTAAAAGCTGAGACTTCATTTTAAAGAGTAGTTTTCAGTAAATTTTGATGTTAAAAATGTGCAAAGTATTATCAATTTCTGCTCTTCAAAGTTCACAAATAGTAATGTTAAATGAAGAGGGTTACTCAGAGCATGAAATTGCAGTCCAAATATGTTGCAGCAATACTGCTATTGCCAAGTTGATGGCTGATGTCTCTTATTCTGACTGAAAGAAAAGTGGATATTCCAGAAAAACAACCTCTAGAGATAATCATATCATCAAATCCATCATTTCACAATCTCTGTCAAGTTCATGAAAAAAAAAGAGAGAGAGTTTCTCTGCTTCTCAGGGGTACAGATGTGAGTCACTGGATGGTTTCTTACAAATTGGCCAATGAATTTCAACTAATATACTGCAGACCTGCCAGAAAACCAAGATTGACTGTGGAAATGAAAAAAAAATATCATGGCCTTCATCCAAAAGCATGAACATTGGACAGAGGAACAAATGTCATGTTCTCTCATGAATCCACACTGCAGCAGTTGGTTGTGCATCAGTATTATGGAAAATATACCATACAAACTATGAAACCTCCTTCCATCCAGATGTGTTTTGTCTATATTTCCTTGGCTCTGGAACAACCATGAATTGTGAAAAGTATCTGAAATTGTTGCAGAATAAACTAAAACTTCAGATTCATATATATGGTTGCAGCATATTTATGCATTATAATGCCCAATACTACAAAGCTAAGATATCTTAAGAACTTTAAGGCCACTATGTTGATGTGACATGGCAACACCTCTGATCATAATCCCATAAAAAAAAAACATTTGTGGGTTTACATGAAAAATAAGACAGCAAACAAAATTAGTCAGAGATATGGGGACACCATCAAGTATGTCTAGACCATTTGGATTTTAGTCAAATATTGTCAGTGTCATTGTCAGCATGCCTCATCGTATTGAAGTGGTTATCAATGTGAAATTAATAAAAGATGGACTGCTTTTAATAAATTTGATGCATTGGAGTACTGTCTCTTATTTTTATGCTAATGAGATTTTTGTTTGTTTTACTTTAAAAAAAAAAAATGGATGTTCTTGAAATTTGTGCCATGATGCACACACACACACACACACACACATATATATAGTGGCCAAGTGGTTAGAACGTTTGCATTCTGACCATGAGGCTCAGGTTCGACTCTCACCATGGTTGATTTGTTAGTAAGGAGTCTTCTTGATGTTATTGGACTGGAGGGGTCGATCCCAGCATGCGGCACCTTTGAAAAATGCCTGAAAACCATGTCACGGGCCAAGCCTTGTGAGTGAAATTGGGTAGACAGAACCTGGGGGGCATCAATAGCTGTGCTAGCACAAAGTCACAAGTCATCATGGCCGAGGGCTCGGGCATGTTGGCCTTGTTCAAACTGTTGATCACACTAGATAACATTCTCTTTCTCAGAAACTAACTAAAGTCTACTCAGCATAGTTGCAGTATAAACCACAGGAAGGCTCTGTGGGTGTTGTATAAAGCAAGCATCTGTAATAGGGATTGGCTAGACAGGTATCCTTGAATATGAGTGGCCAGCTACACACACACACACACACACACACACACACACATTTATTTATTTATATATATATATATATATATATATATATATATATATATATATATATATATATATATATATATATATATATAAAAAAGCTTAAAAGGCACCCTGTCGGGCAGCATTTAAGCTAGTTCCTGTGGAGGACTCTTGATTGAGCCTTCATCACAATAAATAGAGAGGAGTAGATGTGATAGGCAACAATATACTACAGAAGAACTCAAAATTGCTGCATTTAAGTATTACATTAATATTTAAGCTTACTTTTTAAAAGTTCAACGATAATTCTTCTGCTGCTACTTAATTTAAAGACAATTTGATTTATGTAGGTCTTTACTTTCCGTATAAACAATTATTTTTATTTCCTGGGTGACTTTCACTGGATTTCACAATTAATTTCAATTATTCCCAAATTTATTTCCAAGTTATAAAAATAGTTATCTTACAAAAAATTTTGTCGCAAAAGATCACATAAAAAAAAAATTGCTGAAAACAATCACAGTAACGAAAAATTGGGAATCCTAATGGATCCCACCCAGAATGTTTTTAATTTACTCATGCAGTTAGCCTGATTCCAAAATGGTATGATATGTTGGCCTACAGCTTCTAGGTGTAAAGTTGAAAAAGTGTGATACAATGACACACTGACATTCGTATTATATATATATATATATATATATATATATATATACACACACATACATACATATATATAAAATATTAAAATGCTGACTGGAATGCTACTGCAATTTTGACTGCCAAGGTCGTTAACTCAGCAAAATAATTAGAACTTAAATTTCTTAATGCGGCACTGGACATAATGAGTGGGAGTGGAAAGAATGAGGGGAGGAGTGAAAAAATTTATTATTTATTACTTCCTCATTTAAAATTCTTTTGATTCTTCTCTCATAATACAGATCATACGTGTTTATATTAGATGAAACAATTAGTTGTATTCAAAAGTTTATCATTTTATGAATGGCCGCTAAAATGTTCTCAGTCTGAATATGAAGCTCTTCCAAAATATGTTCTAATAATTGGTTGTTTGGTCAGATTTTGAGAAACATGTTGAGCTGAGAAGTCTTCAGCACCTTGTCATTTATTATTATTTATTTTGCTATAGTTTACCATTCTATCATTCCTCAAAGCATTGTTAGGCACCATGGAAATTTACAGTTAGTGGATTTTTATGTGGTGCAGTTATAAATCCTACAATTTGCAGACCATACAAAAAGATCTTACTGTGAAATTTTAAATTGGTCTTCAGTTTTGTTTCTGTTTTTTTTTTTTTTCTCAATTCTTCTAAACTAATAAACAATTATGTTTTTCATTCAATAGACACAGTGAAATGTGTAAATTCTGTTTTTTCTCAATAGAATAAGTGTTTATTACTTTGTATCAGTAATGGTTGATAGACAGCATAAGTGCTAATTCTATCTATCTTTTCTCCTCTTTGTGTGTTTTGATCTCTTGTCAATATTGTCTTCTGTCTTCATTGCTTTATTTTTCCTCATTGTGTGTATATTATGACTGACTATGGTGAGTTGACATTGGGCAATTATTTGTTGTCTTCAGTTGTAAAGCAACCATGTTGTTGAGAGTGTAATCACAGAAACACTTGGCCCATTGCCAAGAAAACAAATAATTTCCCTCTCAAATTAGAATGAAAACAATAAAAAGACTAATCAAAATGCAGTGTGGGAGAAGGCAGAAGTAAGAAGGAATAATATATTAAAATAAAAAAAAATAAAAAAGTGTTAATATATATTTGAATAAAGTTAAACTGAAAAAATGATGAGGGCATTCCATGATTTTAAATAAAGTTAAAAATTTGTAAAAATATCTACAAAATATTTCTTAAAAATGTTAGATGATCTTTGATTTAAAAAATGTTGTTGACTATTTTTTGCAGAAATGAAAAAATATAAAAAATTTAAATATATAGTTTTATATAGATAATTTTTATTTGAAATAAAAAGTAACAAATATTTGAAAAAATGTTAAATTATTTTTATTTTTTTATTTTTTATTTTTTTCAGAGACTGAAGGTAAAATATAATATTTCAAAATTGAAAGTGAATAGTTGAAAATAAAGAAAAAATATCAAGGAAGCAATTTTGCCAAAATAAAGAAAAAATGTTTTAAAATTATTGAACTTGAAGCAAATAAACACTTGTTAATACAATGTTACAGTATTATGAGCTTAGAATGATGGCAATGTTTAAGTATAACACTTCCTGCCATATAACATGCAGCTATAAAATTATAGCAGTTGTATGGAAATTGCTTTTTATATTTTAATATCATTTTGATTTGTAATTATAATTTTATCATTTATAATTTTATTTCATTCAAGAGTCATAAGAGAACTTACATTTATATATATATATATATATATATATAGTGCATGTGTGAAGATGATCAAAATTCTTAGTTTTTAATTGAATATCTTCTATCTTTAAAGAAATCAAAGCTTATGCCAAACTTAAGTTTAGTGACAGATGTCAAGAAAAGACATTCAAATCTCCTTTAACATTTATAACTCTGCACTAACTTTTGTAGTTATATCCCCTGGATCCACATTAATAATTTTGGGTGTGCTAAGTTTTTGAATGGTGGATATACTACTAGCACTGTAACTGTTAGGGTTTTAACGATATTGTTATAAAATTTTCAGGGTATTTGCATGAAAGGATATAGAAAAATGTAGGCATATTTTTTTTTTTTTTTTACTGTACCTATAAATTTTGAGAAAAAAACATAGGAAAACTAAAATATGTACAATAGAATTGATGAAAAACCATTCCTACTCATCATATTGTGAAAGCCTTGCATATGTAAAAGAGGTCTGTTGTTCAGTAAGATGAATACAAAGGTCGCTTTGTCAATCCTATCAACAAAAGCAAGGCCAAAAATGCTATTATTTTTTCAAAGCAAGCATTTTTCCAGGCTCTGATTTGCAACTTGGGCTTTGCTGTGTCACCTAATTTTGTTTTCATATCATTTGCATACAGTTAACCATTAAATAACTTTGTCAGATAAAAAAAGATGAAAAACATCTACCTCACTAGCTTCTTGATCAATATTTGTAGCTCTTGGAGTATAGGAAATCTCTGGTAGCCACAGGTGACCATATGCTTATGATGGTGTGAAAATTTCTCCTTTTTGGTCAATTTCACTTGCAGTCTCACTGTCACACACATCACCATTATCTACGTAGGTAAATCTGCGAAATTCTTCTTTATCACTCTCGCTGGCCATGAAAAGTTCCTTTATCGATGTAACAGATCCATGCCTTGCTCTGGGGGTTGCCATTGTGATAAAAAAATGGACATTTTTAAAACCTCTTTATTAAAATTTGCTGATAAAATAACTATTTCAATTAAGACAAAATGACTGATATCGGGTCATTCCCAGTTCATATCATAAGCTTAATGACATTTCCATAGTAATAAGTTATTTTTAGAAATGTACTTTCCCCATTGAAACAAAGCTTTGTCACTTGATGAACATGTCCACCCAGAAAATATTGAGAAAGAGTATCACCGACAGACATGTACAGAGTTGTAAAGGTTAAATAGTTGATATTTCCATCTTTCTATCATTTTGAAATGAAGATATTTCTAATAATGCATAAAAAAGACAATGCTAGAAAATGTAGAGAGTGTAAAAAGAAATATTTATACAGACCTTAGAGATTAGAAACATATGGAAACCATCATTCAGGGGCACCAAATAACATAATGCCATGATTGCTGTTTGAAGCCTGCACTTAGCAAGTGGTTAAGAAAATGGTGGTTTCTATTCTTCATGCATTCTATGTAATGTGCCTTTTAAGATTCATATAAAACAAGCAGAAGATTTCAGTGTTATCTTGGACTAAAGACCGAAGAGGTAACATTAACTAAGGCACAATGATCAAAATTGACAAGCACAAAAAAATACCCAGTTTAACATTCTATTTACATTGTAAATCTAGTTCTACTGTTATGAAGACAGATACAAATCAGGGCCCAAATTTGGCTTATTTGTATATTGTAAATTGAACTCCCATTTTAGATTCACTTTGTATCATTTTCACTTTAAAATGTAAATAATAAAAAAATAAAAAAAAAAAAAAAAAAAATTGAAGGATTTCTCAAAGAAGTGAAGGTCATATTCAGGTAAAACAGATCAAACTACATGGTGGGATATATAGCTTTGCAAAAGTGAATCTTAAGCAAAAAATGTATATTTTGCTCTTATTTGAATTGTTTTAGCATCTGAAAAAACTAGCAGTATTAAAAGAAAATATAAAAACAGGGGAAAAAAAGCATCTCATTTCTTTTTAATGATAAAATGTTTTTTTTTCTTTTAAATAAACTAAAAGAAATGCATCCATTATTAAAGAAAACAAATTGAATAATTTATGTTTTGTATGTGCTCTAATTGCTGCCACTTTCAGGACAAAATAATTGGCTTACTTTAAATAACGAAGCAATTATAAAAACCATCAGTAAAAGAATTGATTAATTATAAATATCACAAAAGACTAGCCTGGAAATGAATAAGAGGAATCATTTTTAAAGTGGACTATGTAAATTAGTTATCTCTATTAAGAACTATTAAGTTGAGTAAGATATAAGACACATGCTGCGAGATGGAACTCTGGTAAAAACAACTTATTTGATGTCATGGTTTTATCTAATATTGACACATGTACAATTAACCAACTAGATTTAGTATAATTTGTATAATTTTGGGTGGGTTTCCTTCATAAATTTTGAGCTATATATATTAATGAATTCTTAATTCTGAGAAAGGTTGCTGACAAACTTTTATTAGCCCCATTCATAAGAAATCTGAGTAATTCCTAGAATAATGTTTAATGGCATATTGTTATTTCAATTTCAATATAAATCTGATGGAAATCTTGATGTTCTAAATTATTTACATAAGACAATTTATTCATTCAATCCTTGTACATCCAATACATTTATATTCATTTTGACTAGTTTAATTTTTACTAGCATCCTCACATTTGTATCAGTGTTTCAGCTTGTTATATACACATTGGATTTCTTCAAGCACACTTAACATCCAGTAATCCTGAAGATATTTTCAAATAGTTATATCTCTACATTAGAATATATTGTTTTCATTCCTTGTTGGCTCCTGGATTGAACTCTTTGCATACTTTTTTGTTTTGTTATCTCTATTATGAGAGTATTCTATTTTTTCCAAAGGGTTTGATTCCTGATTCTCTCTTGCCAGTGAAGGAATGAGCCATTGAACTAATTCATATACCCACTTAAATGTAATAGAAATAGTGATTTTGTTTACATGAAAAAAAAAAGAAGTTATTTCAGTGTATCTTAGATATTGTTGGTAAAATGCTTCTTGGCTTTTCTAAGATGTTAATCTTCAATTACTGTTTTAGGATATCGTTATTTGGAACTGCTTGTATGATTTTATTTAACATGATCTTTCTCTGACTTTGCCAAATTCTAAGTCCACTGCTATTTTCTCTCAAGAGGCCAGTGTTAAACTTTACATATAGAAACTAATTCAGATTATTGAGATGTCTTGTAAGGTTGAACTACTTAGATAAATGGTATACAGTTTGGCCATTGCTAATTTAGCACTATGAATCCACACATCTTTTCAGCCTGTATAATTTTTCACCAACCTACAATTACTATTTCAGTGGCATTTTCTCTAAACTGTGCAATAAGTGCCTTGCTGCTTCCTGCCTGTTGAAATCCTCATCTGCAGTTCCTGTTTTTAAGAACTCTGGCAAACCATCTGATCTTTCTATCAGCATATTAGCCTTCTACCTCTTTTGGCAAAATACTAGAGGCTCTAATCAACTATAAATTGGTTAAGCAACTCACCTCACATGGTCTTTCTTACAGAGAAACAATATGGCTTTCACTTCTCTAGGCCAACTGCTGGTGTGTTAACAGTTATGACTGATATTAAGCTTTAGATAAACATGGTGAATCTCAGGCTGTTGCTTTGAATATCTTGAAAACATTTGACAGGGTTTGGCATATTGGTTTTCTTCACAAGTTGAAAGGTTATGTTATTTCTAGACAAATTTTTGAACTTGGTCTTATCAAATCTCAAAATTGTCTTGAATGGCTACTTTTCTAGATTTTTTTGCATTAATGCGGGCATCCCATTAGGCTCCATTCTTAGACCTACATTGTTCCTAATTTTCATCTATGACCTTCTTGGAGGCATCAGTTCTCAACTCGGAATCTATGCTGATGACACAATCATTTATTCCTGTCTAAATCTGAGCGGTTCAGTTGACAGCTGACCTCAAAAATGATCAACATTGCCTGACAGAACCCTTTTTACCTTCCATCAGCATACTAACCTTCAGAAGAGTGACTCATTGTGCTTTCTCTGACTAAGGTTTTCCACTGACATGGAGTGGAAAGATTATATTGAATTAATTACTAGGTCTTTTGCTAGGAAAGTTAGTCCCTTGTGTCATGCTAGATAATTTTTCTCACCAGTATCTATCTTACATATTTATAAGTCTACAATTTATCTTTGCTTTGAATATTGCTGCCATATCTGGTTTGGTGCTCCTGCTATATATTTAGAGATTCTTTATAAAATATGAAGAAAAATCGGCAATGTTATTGGTCCTGACATCTTGGCTTTAGTTATTTTCCCACCACTATAATGTAGCTTCCCTCTGCCTTTTCTATAAATACTTTCATGATAATTGTTCTGATGAACTTTCCTCTATGCTACATAGACTTTACGAATTTAAGCTTAGTACTAGATCTGCAGCAGGATCTCATCATTGAAATGGCTAGATGTAGCCATAATTTCTATGCTATCAGTTTCTTCTATTGCACTTCTCGCTTGTAGAAGTTTCTTCCAATCTCTTTCCAGTTCATTTTTATCTTAAAAAATGTAAATGCAATCTTATCTTCTGTTTTCTTAATTCTTGTTCTTTTATTGTTCTTTCTTCTTAACATTTTTTTTCCTCATATTCTAGGGAATATGCAGTGACCGATTCCTCCTAATTGTTTTTCTGTATCTATTGTGATGACCTATACTTATTTAGACCCAGCCATTATTCCAGTGGCTAAAGGAAACAATTACCTTAATTAAAGTGCTTGTCCATACGATTTCCTTAAACTGTATTTTGCTTACTTTCTGTTTGATATTCTTTATTATCAAATTGATTTCCAGACAGAATGCAGTAGGAAAGTGTCTATCTAACCACCTGAGATTTGGTAAATTGTTAATGCCAATAATATGTAAAAGAAAGTCTGAGGACGTTTATGAAATTTGAAACACACATTTTAGCTGATGGGCATTATACATTGATTCTTTTTTTATTAGAGAATGTTTGAAGAGCAAGAAGCCAAAAAAACAAACAAAAACTAACAAATTTAAAGATATTACTTTTATTTTTAATCACTTGTAATTTCAAAAATAGGATGTTTTATAAAAAAAATGACTCCTTTTCAAAATTAAATGGCAAATACAAAGGTTTTCCTTTTAGCTAAAATTCAATTTGTAGAAATTTTTTACTTGAAACAGAAAGTATTTTATTTGTTGTTAAGACTGTACATTGTAAACACTTGAAACCTTGACATCTGTCTATATTTTTGAGATGAGATATTATAGCTATTTATACTGTTTGAATTGATTTCATCATGTTTGTCATATTCACAACATTTTGTCTGTTGTACTCTCCAGCCTTCTTCAGGTGATATACATTGGAGTTTTGAAACAAACCCTTTATTTCGTCCACTGGGGTAGATAGATTGTTCTAGTTCCACATGTCATTCTCAGTTTCAGTTATTTCCCTTTGATAATTCAACTCTCCAAGTTTTTGTTCACCTCTGCTCTGGCCAGGTATTTAACTCACAACTCTTTGGGTCAAGATACTGCATTACTTTAGCCAATGCTTTTATTCACTGGGACATGTGTCCTTGTATAAATAAAAGGTTCGGTTTGAAATTCCGACATATATCATCTGAAGAAGACTAGAGAGTAAGTACAACCTATTTGCCTGTACCTTTGAACTCTTAGAAAATGTTTTTAATGTTCTTCAGAAAATTTGGTTATAATCCAAAATCTTTTAAGAGAGAGATCATATAGTGTCAGCCTGTTAACAAAATAACAGAATATCTGCCTCTTAAATGAAGGACAAAAGCCACATATTAGATAGCAAAAGAGTTGGTTTTGCATTCCAAGTTCTTTTTATTATAGTTGTTTCTCTAAAATAAAAATAATCTTATAGAAATTAAAACATATCCATGATCTTTTTTCCTCACTAGGAAACTAGACTAACAATAAACCATCAATTTTTTACCTAGTTGCATATGTAAACATTTTTTTAAAGCTTAGCATTTTTGTGGCAACAAAGTTTAATCCCAGGAAAAAGTGTTTACTAGGCTTCATATCATAATCACACATGTTTAAAGTTGAATATTTTTAGGTATCTAAAAATGTAAGCGATATACTACTACAAGGAATTTGTTTTTAAAAAGCAAGGAAACTAATATGATAATCAAGATGTTTATTCTATTAATTATTACCAATATTCTTACCTTAAAAAAAAAAACTGATGCTGTCTGACATTATTTTTTAATTTTTGGATGTATCACTAAAAGCTTCAGAATATATAATCAGAATATGAGACAAGTTAAAAAATAGAATCACAAATCAATCGGTTTCTTTTTGGGGTTTTTTCCATGTCTTTTTACTTGGCATGGGTTTTGTCCTACACTTGTTATATAGGTATCACTATGTATTTGTCACATGGTATATTTTTGTAATAGTAAATCATTCAATTAACCTATTTTCTTTGAAATTCACACTTGAATCTCACATAATGTCTTCAGCTTCTATTACAAATAGTACAAGTAAAACATTTGAGCATTTAAAAAATGTGGATTCCAAATTTAGTGTTTTTTGATCCCAAACTTCTTGACAATGCAGATAAAGTGAATGAATTAGAATTTGTAGCAAATGTGTATGCAGGCTGAAATCCTACAAAATTTCTTTTATTCGAGGTCAAAAGAGACTTGTAGTTGCTTCATACATTTTTCATCTTGTTTTATTTTGTTTTCAATTTACATTTAAAATTTAGATAAGTAAAAAAATCACATGAATTTTTCAATTGTTTTAATTTTAAATGCAAAATAAAAACAATGAATTTAAAATTATTTGGTCCTTTTACATGTATGTACCTGTTCCCTTTAACTTTATCTGTTTAGGATCCATTGTGTTTAATAAAAGTTTGAGATAGAGATGCAAAAAATCTACACAGTATGTAACTTCAATGGTGTAGTCTAGAAAATTGATGAAAGCCTTCCTTGCTAGAAGTGATGACACCAGTAAACTATCATCTGTTCCTTTACATGGCAACAAAGATCAGTGCAAGATTGGGAACACATTATTTCATTTGAAAAAGAGGATTCCACTTTGTCAGAAAAAAAGTCCACAAAACAGTATTGCATATCTAAAAGTGAATGACCTCATAATTATTTTAACCCAGATATTGGCTTTATTGAGCTCAAAAGTTGTAATAGATGAATATCATACAGAAATTTAAGAAATTGAAGTACTTAAATTTCAATATAAAGAAGGTCTATTTATTGCCAAAGAGGGACATTCTATGACATGATTTTGGTTCAAATGACACCTTTTGAATGAATATTAAGTCAGTCCTTCCTGATTGGTATGTTCCAATCTTCATAAAGACAACATGGTGCATATGTTTTCTTCTTTTTTCATCTATGATCTCCAAGAATCTGTATACTTTCACAACACAGGGTAAACGGGAAAAAAAATAAAGATAATAAGAACTTGAAGAATTTTGATTATTCGTGTATTGTCAGCAGTAGAAGCAAGAAAGTTCATATCTTAGTGTAATTATTGATATCCACTGCACAACATCTTAAAATGTTGCTAATGAATTTTTATGAAATTTGGTTGAATAGTGATAGACTAATTGATAACAATATTGGGTGGAGCCATGTATTTCTATAGTTAACACCTCTGGAAGTATATTTAGTGGCAATAGAGTTGGTAGACATGTATACTCTTTGGGGGCTTGCTACTTTAGGTTATTTTCATTAATTAGGTAATATGTCATAAAACAATACATTCCAGAGATGGGTGTGAGGTTATAACTAGCTACTTCCTCTCACTCTACTCTGGTGTTCAGAACTCTTTGCTATGCCACTGAATTTACTTCAGAATAAGACATCAAGCATTTTTATAATTTGTTTTCTGAAAGGATTATGTAAAGGAAAAAGGTGTACATTATTTCTCTCTACTCTGTAATCCACATAAGAATATTATGAAATTTCAACTAAATCATATAATTTGTATTTAAAGAAAATCCACACATTGTTCTTTCCTGAATGGATTACCTTTTACTTACATTGTAAATATTCTAGTTGGATTATTTTTTTAATTGAAATCACCACGAGTGAGGCAGTAATGGACTAAAACACAAGGGATTATAGGGTGTGAAAGAATTAGGAACAGAAACATTAATGATGAGCAGAAAGAGACGAGTAATAAGTTGGACAGTAATAGTGATTGACATTGCATTTAAATTTTTGCAGATTATAGTTGGCTGGAAAGCATGGAGCTGGAAGGGAGTTCACAAGCAAGAAGTGTAAGAGAAGAAATTGTTAGCATAGAATTCATGGCCTACATCTAGGCAGCTCAACTGTAAATTGATGAGATCTTGATACCAGTCTAGTGCTGCATTTAAATTCAAAAACTCTAGGTACCATAGTGAAGAGCTCCTTCGAACCATTTGTGTGGAAATTTAGTAGAATGTTCTAAATGATATTGTTGTTAGCCAATAGTTTCTGTTTCTGACTGTTTACAAGCTGAGTCACACTGATAATTTGATGTAATTTACCTTTGTTTTCTTTCTTGATAGGCTCTTCTATATTCTCTCTAAAGTGTTGAACTTTATTCAGCAGATCCTTGTATTTTTCTTGGCCAATAACAGAACACAAAACAAATCTATATGCAGATAC
This sequence comes from Acanthosepion esculentum, assembly GCA_964036315.1. Taxonomy (NCBI): domain Eukaryota; kingdom Metazoa; phylum Mollusca; class Cephalopoda; order Sepiida; family Sepiidae; genus Acanthosepion; species Acanthosepion esculentum. The sequence continues at coordinate 66,270,091 of OZ038480.1, read as the reverse complement.
ATGATAGTCATTATGTACTCATATATTTTGCAACATTGCTTTTCATGGGTTTCAAAAGTTGCAGTCCATTGCCTACACATTTCATGTTACACTGCATAGTCAGAAAATAATTTTTTCTTTCTTTTTTTTTTGTTGTTGTTTTTTTTAGATATTTTACATTTCTTGAAGATAGCAATAATGTGATCTTTGTTTTACTTCTTGCTTTGAGATGAGTGCTGGACTTCAGCCAGTTCTCTCATGAACACCTGTCTGGGAATGTGATGCTTGAGCATCCAGATGACATAGCTGATCATGTGCAATTGCTGCAAAATCTATTGGCCCATTGCAGGATTATGACATGAGGAATGTGCTCATGCCAGATTATGCCAGGTATCTCTTGGAAAATGTCTATGTAGAAAGCTAAATTTTTTTTACATTTCTCTAGGATACTGCTCATGTTTCTGAATCATCCACAAACATGTAGGGGGCAAACTCTTAGTGGGATATGTTAGATTCTTTTTGGGACATTATCAAGATTACTATGGTATGTCATAGTAATCTAACAATGTTTCATTGAAAATTTTAATGTTTTATGAAGACATTTTACTTGTTATGCACAATATAGAATTAATGGATCTCACTTTATACTTTCAAAAATTTTTTATTTGAATGTTTCTGAAAATACAATTCTATCAAATAGTTTAAAAATAGATTAGAGCACCTCATTTATGTAAGTTCAGTGTTTTTGATTTTTAAATCTTATAAGTGGATTTAAAAGTGTTTATAATAATCTGATTATGTCTCTATGGTTTTGTTAACTCTCAATGGGGAGATAAGAGACCTGATTCTGCTTAGAATTCTTGATGAAGACCTTCGAGGTTTTAATCAAGCTCCTGCTTGTCTTGCATTGAATCAGACAATGATTTTCTCCATGATATTCATTCAGAGGAAGGATTTAAATTTCTGATTTACATTCTGTACATATCTAACATGATCTTTGATATATATGCAATATGTAAAGGCACTTGTGTGGGTGGAGGAATAAATTAAAATTTAAAAAAATACATATCTTTGTACTTAAATATCTTTCATGAGCTGGCTTTAGTGTAAAACTTTCATCTTTTGCTTATTTTTGCTAATTCAAATGTCAGATCTAGTGAGGCTTGGGTTTCATACAAGAATGCTTCTAAATTAGTTTTCTTTCTCCCTCTCATGGCTCATTTTTTTTAATATGAAAATACAGAAGATTATTTTTTTTCAAGCACAATCAAAACAGTTGATAAGTTGCTGAAATTGTTTTACTTGATTGAATGTCATGATTTCACTACATGAGTCAAGTTCAATGAAGTTCTATAGGCATGTGGTGTAGATAGGATAATTCCAAGAACTCAAATTAGGGCAGAGTGACATTTAGAGGAGAAGACACATCCATCCAGATTGAGAATATAACAAACCTGAAGAAATGATGACCTCAATTAAAAGAGTGGGGAGACAGACAGGAAATTAGTCTGAATGAACCCATGTCAAATGTTATCTTCATTTTTTTTTTTTTTTTAATTTACCCCACTTCCTTTTGCGTCTTTCATTTTCTTGTCATTCCCTTACTACCCTACCCTACCCTACCCTATTTCTTACAAACTATCCCTTTTCTTTCCTTTTTTTTTCTCTTCTAGTCTTTCATTTATACTCCTTTTTTCTTACCTTATTTTTCCTCTTCAAAAGTTTTAATTCTGCATTCTATTCCTCTATTTTAAACTGATATCTATAAACTTTGGGGAGGGTAGGAAATTCCCACCAAGGCATAATTATGTACATATTTTTATTGTTTTTATTATTTTTAAAATACAGTTTTTTTTTTGTTTTGTTTTTTTGGTTGGAGTATATCATTCAGCATAAAAAAAATTCTATTTTCTTATTTGCCAAAAATTCATGTTTATTTTATTTTAAATTTCATCACAATCAGAATCAAAAACACTACATCAAAGAATTGTAATAAAAAGCAACTGAAATTAAGATGCGAGCAAATATTATTTTTAAAAAAAAAAGATGAAATAACTGTAATATCTTTGAGATATACTGTATTTCCAAACCAAAAAGGTTCCTTGATTTTTTTTTTACCAGATCATTTAGGTTTTGGAATTGGTGCACCTATACCATTTTTAAATCCAGTCAGGGAAACAGATGACTTATGAAGTGACATGTTGCTCTCTTTCTAACCTTTCCATTGTGCCACTACCTCTTTTGCCAGTGTCTCTATCTTGGTTTCTCTAATCTCTTGCCAGTCTCTCTCTAATCCCTTGCCAGTCTCTCTCCCTCTCTCCTCCTTGCTTGTCTCTCTCAACTCTGTGAAAAATAGTTTAACTCAGAACACCCTTGCTTGCATGAGACATACCTAATTGCTGATGTTTAATTAACGTAATTAAAAATTAAAATATTTTTTTCCAGACATAAAATGTGTGCCTGTAATGCAGCTTGGGTTTTAATGTTATGATCTTCCCTAAGTACATGGACACTTGTGAAAAGAAGCTTAGTTGGAAAGTAATTTACCTCCAATTGATTTCTGATTGATTTGAAAAGATGAGTTTTTGATAATTATTAACATTTATTAAGGGGATGTAATTAATTGAAAAGTTTTAGTGCACAATGCCAACTCTCAATGCAAATTGTAGGAAATTACAATCATCATAGGAGATCTGAATACCAAAATATGGAAAGTGTAAGATTGTGAAATAGTTGGCAAATTCGGACTAGGAATCAGTAATGAACAGAAATAAAAATTGGTCTAATGGTGCATGGCAAACAACCAAGTAATAGCCAGCACTTGGTTTAAAAAAACCCAAGAGGAAAAATGAAAAAAAAAAAAATCAACTACATAACACTCAATAACAGATTCAGGAATACTTTATACACTGTAAAACATATCCAAGTGCCAACTGTGAGATTGACTATCTTCCAGCAATATGTAATGTCCAAGTAAAACTATGAAAATTAAAGAAGGGCAAAGTAGCTACTAAATTGCAATATGACAGACTTTTGAATTTAAAAGGGTTGTATATTGACAGTCTTAAAAGCAATTAGAATGAACTAAATGAGAATGGAAATGAGACAGCAAGTAATGCCAAAATGAAATATAGGACTTTATAAGAAATTAGAAACGAAGACAGGCAGACAAAAGAGGAATGACTCACTGAAATGTGTGCAAAAGTAGAAAAACAATTATCATAGATCAGGCAGATATGCATAAAAGAAATCAGGACAAAAGATGGGCTCTTTGACCAGATGAATAAAAAACAAAACAAAGGAACACTGATAATAGAGAAAGGAAAAACTTTAAAGATGGAACATATATGTCAGCAGAGAACTCCTTCCATGATGAAGGAGGGAAACCGGCAATCAACAAAAATATGGAAGTGCCTGAAATATTAAAGGTAATATCAGCACTAGCCAGGACGAACAAGGACAAAACATGAATCGACGTGGGATTGTAATAGATGCCGGGAGCCTTAGACAATTTTGGCATTGGCAAAATTACAGAAATAATAAATTTAATATACAAGAGTGCTTATATACTGGATGACCTTACCATATCCAATTTCAGTGTGCTACCCAAGAAGCCACATACAACTGAATGTAAGGTTCATTGGACAACCAGTATAGAGAGTCTGATAATGAAACTTATCATCCAAATTTGAGATTGGAAATAGATTACGCAAAAGGTTTTGATTAAGGTATGACAAAAAACTGAACTGCTAGGTAAGCTTCATCTATTTGGGAAGGATATTAGAACAATCCAGAACTTATACTAGGAGCAAACTATGAGCATACAGATAGAAAATGAATCCAGTAAATACACAAAAATAGAAAAGGGTGTAAAACAAGGATGTTTCTTCTCACAGGACTTATTGAACCTTTATAGTGAGGAAATCCTGAGCGAACTGGAAGTCCTAACATGATTTATTATTGGTGGACACAATCTTAGCAGCATAAGATGTACAGATGGTACTGTGTTGATAGAAGATAGAGAAAGGAAACTGCTGGAACGACAGAATGTAGCAAAAGAAAACAAGAAGAAAGGATGAAATATCAGTTGTAAAAGAATGTATGGTTGTCGGAGCAAGAGGAACAACCCGAGATCCAAACTACGAATTAGAGATGTCAAAATCAAGCAAGTACTATAATTTAAATATTTGGGAAATGTTCTAACAGAGAATGGAAAATTGACACTGAAATCTGAAGCCACATTGGAATAGTGAAAAATGCCTTCCAATAGCTATCAAAGTATTAAGAAAAAGAAAAATCTCTTTATAAACAAATAAAAGAGCACTAAACTGTTAGATAATATCAGTCATCCTCTATGGCAGTGGATGCTGAACAGTCTCACAGATGAGGAAGCAACAGAAATGTTGTTCTACAGAAAAATACCAAAGACTGAGCATGTGAATAATAAGGAAGTTTTAAGTAAAATGGAAATGAAAAGCACATTTCTACTTCAAATTGGAAAGAGCCAGTTGAAATTTCTAGGACACATAATGAGGAAAGAGGTCCTGGAGAATATGACATTCACAGGACATACTGACAGCAGGCAGGACAGGAAAGTAGCAAGTAACCTACTTAATGAGCTTGTTAAAGGTATGGCAGAACAGTGTTTGTTAGAGAACGAAAAAACAAACTTTACTAAGATCTACAAAGAATAAGAAATTGTGGAGAGCCATGATTGCTCACATCCTGAAGGAACATGACACACAGAAGAAGAATTAAGAAAGATCTTGTGTAATTTTCATTATTGCTTTCATGTCAAGTGTAGTGTAATGATGGCAAAGGATAAATGAGAAATTTAGAAAAATACAATTATTTCCCCAATTGAAATATATAAAAGTCAAGTGTATGATCAACATGATCTTTGCTGTATATAAAGTTTCTCAACATATTGGTGCTAGAAGGTAAACAGTTATTTGTGTGGTCTTTAAAATTGAAATTAATTTTACACACAACAATAATTATCTTGAATATAAAAGAGATTAAAACACTTGTTTAGTTTTTATTTTCTAAGTTTTGCCATTGTTTCCAGCATTCACTTTTGGAGTATAAAAATAGGTCATCAGGCCACATTATACTTTTCTCTACTGCTGTATTTTTGTAATTAGTACTGACTTTAATATTTGCTATTTTTTATATTTTTATCCTTAAACATTCTTTGGTTATTGGTTTCAACCAATTCCTAAAATTGACCTCCCTTAATTTACTTAACTTCTAGAATAATTTTAAGACATACACATCTGTGGAATCAAACAAGCAATTTAAACGTTTTCAATAATTTAATAGAATTCTATGTTAATAATTATTATAACTAACCTCATGGCTTCAAAACTTTAAAAGAATGAGCTGGAAAAAAGGAAAACCTGAAGACTTAATTTCTGGACATTGTTTAGCATCTACTAGACAATGAAAATGGGATTTTCTAAACTTTGTTCTGATTTACATCATTTATGAATAAATGACTCAAACCAAGGAAAAGGGCTTGGTTATGTCATTATCAAATTTGTTGTATTTATTTAGGATTTTAGACATTGTGGTTTAAAGCTGTCATTGTTACAATAATACAGAAAATTAAATATCCATGTTATTATGAACCTTACATGAGAGAATTCATAAAATGATGTCCAAGTAAGATCAGTGAAGCTTGGTTTGAATTTACATTATCTGAATCAAGGATTTTGGAGTTAAAATTTTCAGATAAATTTCTGTTTGAAAACAATTCAAGGTAAAAGGATTCAGTCAGTGGAACTGATTGTGTTTCTATATTTTTTCATATACTGTTAAACTAAGTAAAACAAACAGATATGTGTGTTGTCAAATTAGTAGCCTGAGTATGGGTTTCATTAAATTTCTGTTTTAAATCTTCACAAAGTCTAAACTTAAATTTTTGTTTTGATTGCTTCTAACCATGTTGAGACATTGTTGCTGCAGGATTTTTCTTAATGTATTTGTGTGCTTGTAAAATGTAGTGCTTACTCTCTATGCCTATTATGTAATTTTTGGTAATATTTTTATTAGCATATTTTGTGACTAGCAATATATAAAAACTTTTCTTTTTTTTCTTTTTCTCTTTTTCTTTTTCTTCTTTTTCGTTTTTCTTCTTTTTCGTTTTTCTTTTCTCTTTTTCATTTCTCTCTTTTCATTTTTTCAAGTATTCTAAAAAATAAATGTGCAACAGTCATTTGAATTGGTCCTTTCTAAATATAATTTCCATTTTAAGCACTTTTGTGTTCCATATTGTTCATTACATTTGTTTTGTGTAGCAATAGGAAAACCTAACGTAATGAATGATATAATTTTGAAAATAACTTGTTCTCATCCACTAAGCATGACTCTGAATTATATATGGCATGCAGAGGCAATCAAAATGCTGAGATGAGACGAATGATGTTCATTTTAACAAATTACTATGGTACACTGCATCTTGTGAATATTCAGAAAATTAATCTTAGAAAGAAAATACCAAAGATGAAAATTCAAAACACAAAATAATTTTTTCAGTAAATTGGCTCCAAAATGTGGTTTTTGGAAAGTGGGACAAATGTGATGGATATAAAGAAATATGGATGTAAAGGTAATCAAATGGTTGACAAACAGTTGTTTGCTTTTAAAAAAAAATATTAAAAAATGGATTAAAAATTAAGAAAGGGAATGAATTAATTATGTTTCTAAGAGACTTAAGACTTTTCTGCTTTTGTTCTTGTTTCAACAACCATCATCTGCCACATTCAATTGTTCATTGAAACTGCTGTAAGCCACACTTCAAAGTATATAGCAAAATAAATATGGAATAGTTTTTGATACTTTTTTTTTTTTTTAATTTTCTTTATAAAGAATAAAATTTATGCAAAAATTTGAGGAAAATTTTTTTTTTTTTTAAATTATTTATTTTTCTTTATTTTCTTTTTCTTGTCTTAATTTCATCTTTGATGCTTAAGTGATGTGTTTGTATGCATGTGAGTCTTTATATCTGTTTGTCTCTGTTTATTTGTTTGTATTGACTATGTGTATTTATGGTTCATATCGATAAGTTAACATTCTGGGAGGTAGAATAGGTGGCTGGGTAGGTGATTGAAAAGAAAGAAATGCGGAGCAAGTTTAATTAATTGAGAACTTTGACAAAAGAAAATGAATGTTTCTCATTTATGCAATCACCATCACAAATACTTAGTCGTTCTTAAAGACGTTATATTGATTAAAATAGCAGTATTCTTATGTAAAATATGTATGCATTTTTTTTAATAAAACTAAGTGTACACAGGTTTGTTGCAATGTATCGACATGTATATAATGTAATATATATATATAATAATCGGTCAGCGGTGTATATATTTAATGTTGAATTTGCTATTATTCTTTATAATGATGTACCCAGATAGTTTGTGTGTGTATATATATATATATATATATATATATATACACACACGCACACACATTATTTTTATGATTAATAATTGCATGTGTTATAGATTGGTGTTTGTCTCATAATGCCTTTGAGTTTTGGGTTTTTTTAAAAAATTTATTTTGCGATGTTTCTGCATTTGTCACTCTGTAATTTAATGATGGTTTAATTTATCCCCCCCCCCCCAACCACTTTTTCTCCTTAAAATTTTGGAGTATACATGAATTTCATGAAATATCTTGTTGACATTCACTCATAAAAATAAACAAAAATATAGACAAACATTGTTATGTATAACTATGAAAAACAGATATTTTAACCTCTTTATCACAAATACAAATACTTATGTTTTATGTGCACAAATAACATTATGTATCAATAGAGATATATACACACAGGCACATGCACAATTTAAATAACATGTTTCCCCTCACATGTCTGCATGTTTTTATATATTCAATGATTCTCTCTCTCTCTCTCTCTATATATATATATATATATATATATATATATATATTTACAAATAAGAGAAAGAACAAATAGAGTAAAAATTCACAGTTCATAAATGTGGTCAATACAAAGTAGAACAAAATATTATAATATTTTTATTATATGAGATTATAATTAAAATATTTTACATTGTAATATGCAATTGTTTTTTATAAAAATCAATTGTGTATTACAATTTTATTAGCTTATAATGGGCCACCTTCTACGGGTAATTACTTTATTTGGTTTATTCAACTTTAATATTGCTATGTTTTGCCATCTATTCCGTATTATTAGTATCGTATATAGATGTTCCACATTTTTAATTTTATCTTCTTTAAGAAGCTTCCTGAACACATAAAAAAAAAATTTTTTTTTTTAAATTTGTTTCTGATAACTTTACAGCTGATTAACCTCCCACACCACTTCAAGAAATAGAATGTCATATTTGGCTACATCCATGATACATTTGTCACTCTCATATTCTCCACAATCATCAATGATGACATGCCTAAACAACAGTTTATCGTGACATGAAAACATAACTCACCCACCTCCACCCTCTGATCTTATTTTTTTTATTTAGCATAGATCTGACTTTCAATTGTTTAATTGAGACATACCCACAAGTATATTTTTAATTCTGACCTTATGGCCCCAACCTTAAGTATCAGAAAAGAGGTAATGTTTTGTTTTTAAATTTTCCCTAAAAACTAATTTTCATCACCAGTTACCAACTATCACCTGAGGAAGTACAATCATAGTATTGAACATGAAAGCTTTTGTGTAGCGATGTAAAATGTTTTTATTACAATCTCATATAATAAAAATATTATATATATGTGTGTGTGTGTGTGTGTATATATATATATATACACACACACACACACGTGAGGAGGCACGGTGGAGTAATGGATAATGGCTTGGATTGAGGAATCGGAGAGCCGAGTTTGAATTCCAGTCGAATCCATTACATTCACTTACGTGCTAATACACTTGGGAAAAGTGTGAATCCTCTTCTTCTCCCTCCAACTATGGGTAAATAGCAGGACAGACTGGGTTCTATAGCCTTGGATGGCAACTGGTCTAGGAGAAGGACAACTCTGAATTCAAAACCTGTGGAGGGTCGTTTGGGGACCTTGTGGCATTCGTTGCACCAGGTCCTTGTATTCGTCCCTTCAAAAAGTGTGGATGCCCCTGCACAAAGCCTTCACCACTACAATCAAATCTCATGTGTCGGGCTCTCAGTTTCTAGGAACTGATCTGCCTGACCCTCATACGTCGAATTCGACGGGAGAGTCGATCATATATATATATATATATATATATATATATATATATATAATCAGTAAAAGCCATCTAAAGAGATATGACATAAACAGAAATTAGTATCTTACCTAAAACTGACATTGACAAAAAAATATTTACTGATGCTTTAAAAGCATAATGGAAATAACTGCACAATACCTTGTACAACAGGAAAATGGAAATTGTGCTTGTTCAAATTGTTGGTCAAACCAAAGATAAAGAGCCAGCTCTAAATAGTTAAAATTGAATTTTTTCCATCATAAATGTGAAATACATACATATGTATATCACAATTCTAGTTTATCTGTGCCAGATTTGGTTGGTGATGTGTGTGCATTTGAGTGTCTAGTGGGCATTTCCATCTAACTCTGGTGGTTGTCCATATGTTAATTGGGGGATGTTTTGTGCGAGATTTAAAGAATTTTAGGTTACACCAGTTGTGGTTGTAAGTAGACATGTCTTAGATTCTTTAAGTATGGATTTTATAAATGTTGATGATATAATAAAGTGGCCAAATATAAAAAATTGCAAAATATTTATCAGGACTCCCTCTAAGTATTTCCTCCCCATAATGAATTGTTCTAAAATAAAAGCAAAACATGAAATTTATAAATATTTCCTATTTGCTCCTTATCTTATCATTCTGTCAGATTCTAATCCATATTTGATCTGTTTGATCCCAATTCATCATATTCACAAACACACACACACACACACACGACTTTTTTTCTCAATTTCATCTATGGTGCTTAAATAATGTGAATCTCTAAATCTATTTGTCTTTGTTTATATATTTTCTTTAGTAAGATTTCCCAATCTGTGGGTCGGTTGATATTAAAAATAGGGATGTCTGCTCAAGTACATGTACTGACTAAATATAACACACACACACACGCACACATATATATGGCGGACTCTCTCGTCATATTCAATGTATGAGGGTTAAGCAGATCAGTTCCTAGGAACCGACAGCCCAGACACCAGCACATATGATTTGATTATAATGGTGAAGGCTTTTGTTGGTGGGTTGCTGCCATTTGATGTGAAGAGGCTCCAAAATTAAAAATTCTTTTTTGCAGTTGGATTAGCAGAATACTGTTTTATTCTTAAAATAATAATCAGGAGAACATAGAAATCCAATATTTTTGTCATTCGAAGTAAGAATGATTAAAACTCACAACTGGAATTTTTGCTTACTTCACCAAATTCAAAAAATAATGAAAAGATGCCACCAAACTTTTTAAAAAACTATGAATTTATTCAAATTCTACTTTCATTTGAAGTTGAAAACATATTTAGCGATATTTCTGCTAATGATATCAAAAATACAAAATATTTATAACCATTACACTCTCCGACCTCTTAAAATCACACCTAACATTTTATGAAAATTACTACATAATTCCAGTAGATAATAATCACTCACAAAAAATTAAAAACTCTTAACTTGATTACTAATAAAAATTTCTTCAAAAGCCAAGAAACAAAACACTTTGAAAATGTTGTGTACTTTAAGTTGAAGCCTAAAATTGTTTTGATATAATGACCAACATGACAAAATGATCATGCTGTGAAAACGTGTTGATAATTATGGACACCTTGCAAATTTCTTTGACTCTTAGTCTTTCAAAAGTTTTACTTTATAAGGATTCTAAAAAGGATATTGATTATTGACATGCTTCATGCTTTCTTGTTGGTTTCCAGCAAACTCATTAGGTGGTATAGTCATGAAGTAATTTAGGCAAATATAAAAAGATTGAAGAAATTGTACTTTATTTTTTAATGCCAGGAAAGGTTAAGAGAGTTGAGTGTTTTTTTAGGTTGGAGCATTCCTCTTGATGCAAGAATTTGGCATTAGACCAAAGCGATGATAAAGCTGTTCTGGTGCTGAATTGTGTAAACTAATATTAATAAAGTTAACAGAGGTTAACTGCCTGCCTGTGTGTGTGTGTGTGTGTGTGTGTACATACATACATACATACATATATATATATATATATATATATATATATATATATATATATATATATGCGCATGCTTACAGGGCCCATCAAGGTTGAAAATGATGTCAAGCAGGGAGATCTTCTGGCTCCTACACTGTTTTCTATTTACTTTGCAACATTACTGCTTGATCTGTTCAGGGACTGCCATTATGGTATTATAAGGTACAGGTCAGCTGGCAAGCTTTTCAACATATGTAGATTTGCAGCAAGGACATAAGTCTTTTTGAGTTTAGTGTGCAACCATCTCTATGCTGATGACTGTGACCTGGTCACACACACAATTCAGCACACACAGGAGTTCATGGATCGACAAGGCTTTTTGACTGTCCATCAGCCTTGACAAGATAGTCGTGATGTATCATCCTGCCTAAGGAATTCAGTATATAGAGCCATCAATTTATGTTGATGGTAGTCGACTTGGGGTAGTAGACAAATTTGTATACCTAGGTAGCACCCTCAACCGCCACTGCTCTCTTGACACTGAGATAGTGTTATGGATTAAGAAGGCCTCCGATGTATTTGCAGCACTCCAGGTCCATGTCTAGTCAGAAGATCATAAAAAAACAGACAAAAATTAGAATATATAATTCCTGAATTATGTCATCATCTCTGCTATATTCATGTGAGACATTTTCAACACTGCCTTCAGTCTGTGCTTGAAATCCACTGGATGTCTCACACCTCTGCCACTGTTGTTCTACAAAGGGCCAATTCACTCTCTGTGGAAACACTTATACACAAGCACAGATTATGATGGATGGGCCATGTTATCCATATGGCTGATAACAGAATACCAAAACATTGTATAGAGAATTGGAAATGGGGGGGGGAGACCACAGCACAAGCCAAATCTTTGTTACAAAGATTGCCTTAAAGAGTCACTATACAAATGCAATATTGGTCTGGATATCTGGAGACTGTAGCTGAAGACAGGGTTTCTTGGAGAGCTGGTATTGCTGATGGCGTAAAGATCTTCCATGAGGCATCACAAAAATATGCAGAACTGAAGAGAGGGGTTCAAAAGGGATCTCTGAATTGCCATGAGGTGCCAACCTGACCATGTGCCCAATGCAATCAGATATATCAGTCCATGGCAGGTTTTCTCAGTCACCAGAAATCACACCAACACCCACAGTCTATTGTGTATGACAATTTTGTAATGGTATGCTTTGAATGCCCGACCTGCACTATGATGTACAAATCCAGGTTGGGCCTGACAAGGCATATGAAGAGGTACATTGGCAGTGATGATGATCAAAGTCAACTTCCACCACCCAGAGATGATTTGATATGACATATATGTGACAAAAAATGCAGATCGATGGCTGGCTTTATGAGCCACTCTTGTTCACACAACCAATGAATGCTGTGTTGCGGGGGATTTTAAATGATGGGCTGGACATGTCAGTGACTTTGTGAGTCAACAGCCACTGTAATTTTTTTTTTTTTTTTAAGCATTCAACCCTAAGCAAGGCGGGAAGCCACTAGCACGCAAAGGGTTTCAGAGTAGGGGCGAGAACAAAGAGGAATGATAGAGGAAAGGATGAAGAGATGGTTAGGGAAGAGATCAGGGCATCTGGAGACATCAATTGACATTACATTTGAATAGTTGGAGATTATAGTTATCAGGAAAACAAGAAATGGGGAGGGAGTTCCACAGGTGAGAAGTGCGAGACATGAAACTATTGAAGTAGAAGAGACGGCTACATTTAGCAGTTTTGACAGTGAAAGGGTGAGAGCGAGATGCCAGCCTAGTTGAGCGCTTAAATTCATGAAGTCTGGGAACCAGCGAAAGCAGCTTATCGGAGCAGTTACCGTGAAAGTATTTGTAAAAAAGACAGAGGGAGGCAACGGCATGTCTTTGAGAGAGCGGCTGCAGAGGAGATGCCAGATCAGGGCCAATTATATTGAATATCCATCTTTGGATTTTATCAAGGACCTTGAGACAATTAAAAGGGGCTCCAGACCATATATGGTAGCAATACTCCATGCAAGGGCGAATGGTTGATTTGTAGATTTGAAGGATCGACTCTGGCGAGAAAAATTTCCTGGTGCAGCATAGGGAGCCAACTTACCTAGCGGTGGACGAAGCTATTGACTCAATGTATTCGTTCCATCTCAGGTCAGCAGACAATGTGAGACCGAGCAGTCGCAAAGAGGTGCTCTCATGGAGTTGAGCATCAGACTTTCTAATGGAAGGCAGGGAGGGTTCTCTCTGGTGAGTAATAGAGAGCAGTTTTGTTTTTGAGGCATTAAAGTTAACCAGCCAATACCTGCCCCAGTCCACAACCGATTGGAGGCCCTTTTCGAGACAAATGGCCAGGTTAGTTTTGTGACACTAAATTTGTTTTTGAGGCAGGAGTAAATGGTAGTGTCATCCACATAGATGCCTACTTGGGAACCTATGACAGCAGGAAGATCGTTAATGAAGATAAGGAACAAAGTAGGGCCTAGGATAGAGCCTTGGGGAACATCTGCGTTCGTGGGATAGGAGCTGGAGGAGAAACCGTTGAGAATGACCTTCAATGTACAGTTTGACAGGAATGTTTATTAAGTCGAACAATCAACCTGTAATTCCATAACCCTGAAGCTTGCGAAGAAGGCTGCATGCCAAACCCTATCAAACGCTTTGGAGATATCAAGAGCCACAGCACGAGCTTCTCCGTTATTATGAAGTGCTTGGTAAACAATTTCAGTTATGGCCATAAGCACATCAGCTGTAGAACGGGCAAAGCAGAAACCATATTGCTTGTCTGAGAGCAGATTATGGGATGTAAGGTGCATAACCACTTCGGTGTTGATTTAAGCTTCAAAGACTTTACCGAAGAGAGGACTTCCAACAGGGTGGAAAACAAGATTCATTGAGGCAGTAGTTATATAATTTAGAGAGGGCAGGGGCCAGTTCAGGTGCACATTTCTTCAGGACAATGGCTGGTATCCCATCTCCACCACTAGCCTTGTGGGGGTCTAATTTAGAGATGATGCCCAGAACCGATGACGGGGTTATGTGTAAGTCACTCAATTGAGCCTCAGTTCAAAGGAGGAAAGCGGGTATGGGTACACCAGAAGAGTGAAGCGTTGAATTGAATGAGAATTTCCGAGCAAAGCATTCAGCCTTGTTGGCAGAAGAGGTCTGAACCTCAAACTGGTTGAACAAAGTGAGTATAGAGGGTTTGCTATTGTTAAGTACGCTCTTGCAGAAATGTCAATAATCCTTGAAGCCAAATTTGCAAAATGCAATACATTCATTCATTTGAGCAGCATATAGAGACTTTGTTTCATTGAGGACACACTTACACTCGTTACGGGCAATCGGACGTCGCTACGATAAAGGTGGAAAAGTGATTCCTATGGGCAATGGCAGCTGAGCAAGCAGTGGAGAACCAGGGGGAGGAGAGCGATTTGACCATATATTTCCTTGAGAGGATGAAAGCCTCGATTCCAGCTTTAACCCAGGAGGAGACCTCGGAAGCACATTCTTGAACAGGGAGCGAGAAGACAACGTCCCAGGGGACGTCGTGAATGAAATCCCGGAACGAGTCCCAGTCTGCTCGTTGATAGCAGAACAATGTTCTAGTGGTAGGAGTTGGAGGAGATGTTGACAGACTCTACAGCACGATCGGAGTTGCCAAGAGGGCAGAGCTGCATGGCGCTACAGGATTCGGGTATGGAGGTAAAACATAGATCAAGAAGCGAAGCCTTACCATCCAGATTGTAGGGAAAATGTGTGGGGAAGTCAACTATTTGCGCGAGGGATTGAGAAATTGAAAAGTTGTATGCCTGCAAGGTCAGTCGTAGCGTTATTGAGCCACTATATATATATATATATATATATATAAACACATAGAATCCAAACAACAAATATATATATACACACGCACACACAAACTCTCTTTCATTGTTCTTTATTATTTTTTTGTAAATGCCACTGCACTTTTTAGCAATTGTTATAAAATAGTAGACATACTAGAAAAAGTAAATATACTAATAAAATCAGGAAAGTGTTATTAAAATTCCTCCTTATCTTAACATTATCCACTTACCTTGATTTGCTCTTTGTCATTAGAGAAATCTCTATTTCTACCCAATTATGTGCAAGTAGTATAACAGAATGGAAAGCTGAATCTGGCTTGTTTGTTGTGTTCGCATTCACATTAATGCCCTTGGGAAATACTTGAATCTCTCTCTTCTTCCCTTCAGCCATTGATTAAATGTTTGTGTAGATTAGGCTCTTTAACCTTGGTTGGCAACCAAATTTTAGAGAAGGTAAACTATGAATTTAAAACTATGGAGAAAGCAAGTGGTAACCACTCCACTATCTTTCCTCAGATGCCATGGCAAGTCACAGATAATAAAGAAAAGGAATCTGATGATTACATATGTCCTGAAAGAACATAGCATTTAAGAAGAACACTTATGTTTTTATTTGTTCATCTGTTCTCCTTTTTTTTATTTCTTTAATTCAGTATTTAATTTTTTTTCCATTGCTAATTTTGTTCTGCTTTCTTTTGTTTTAGACTATTCAACCCAAATTTTATCCTTCCTACCCAGTACCTATTTTCTCTCTACTTCATCTTCTATGAGTTGATTTGTAGTCGATAGCAACCATCTTGTATCTCATTAATTAATTTTTATATTTAATTAGTCTTCAGCATCAGTGGCAGACCTAAGAATTTATGCATTGCAAGAGTCACTCTTTCTTTAATATGACATTTAGAACTCACTTAATCTCATTCTCTGTCACGTACTCTAATGTATTTTTCTTCCTTCTCAGTTGTCTTTACTTTTCTAATTGTCTTTTATTTTCTACTATTGCTTTTAACTTGTTCATTCATGTACCTTGGTTACGTTAATGTTCAGTTTTTCTGTCATCTTTCTGTGTGTAGCTTCCTCTTTTTCTAGTCCTATGAACTTTGTTCTTTCAATCATTGCAAAACAACCTTTTTCTCTCACTATTTCTTTAGATTTTTAAATCTCTTAGAAATCTTGCTCTCATATTTCTCTTCTTTCTTTGTCTTTATTTGTCATTTAATGCTTTTGCCTTTTCTCCTCTTTGTCCTCTTCTTAATATACTCTTCTCTATTTGTCTTTGTTATTTCTTCACTCATTTCCTTTTCACCTTTTCTGTTTTCTTCTATGGCTTTTGGTTGCCTTTCTATATTTATGTTAAATACTTTCTATCAAACATCTTTTCAATACGTGCTATTCCATCTTCATCTGCTGACATTCTATTGCCTGTAGCCATGAATCACAAACTAATTTGAAACTTCATTTCAACCCAATTTGTCCACCTTTTGGTGACTTTAAAAGAAAAATTAAGCTGGAAATATATTGAGATTTTGCTGCTTGTCCTTTGTGTTTGTTGTGTAATAGCTTTGGGGGTGGGAACAATATTAAAAGAAATTTATTCTCGCTTGCCTGAAGATGTATTTCTAAAATATATTCTGCAAAAAGAGTTTCTCGTGGCATGCATTGATTTCTCTTATCTGCTGCATATCATTAGACATTGGAAATGTTCCTAATTTAACCTGATTTGGATACAATTTTATATCCAATTTAAGTTATATGTTGTCATATAGATAACTTAGTCATATCATATTGAAACTCCAGTTCTTGTCTGATTGCTGAAGTTAAGCAACTTAGAGCTTGGTCAGTACCTAGATGGGTGATGACTTGTGAATACCAGTTGCTGTAAGCTTGGATGTGTGAGTGCTGTGATGGATAACAACTTTGAATGAGAAATCAGATAGCCAAATTTGAATTTCAGTTGAGTTCATCATATTGTTACACTCAAATACCCCTTGGGAAAAGTATGAATCCACCCCCTTCTCTCCTCAGATATGGGTTAAATAGCAGGACAGACCAGCTCCTATAGACTTGGTTTGTAGTCGGTCTACTGCAGAAAGTAAAGGCAGCCTACTCTGGGAATTCTTCTGCTAAGTTAGTCATGACTTGAAAAGTGACAAGATTGCCCAAGCATGCAACATGCATGGCACCTAAGAAATAGTGATCTAAATTTATGTCTGAAAAATGGGTGTGTATGCTTGTAAGCTGAAAAGTTCTCAGCAAAGACCCAATTCTCAAAATCTGAGCAAATGACCTTTTTTCTTTCTTGTTTGTTGGACCAAGATGTTTTCAGTACTCCCTTGTATATCTTACACAGGCACAAATTGTTATATATAACATGTTAAAGTATGTATGTGTGCTCTTTCTCTACACACTCACAATTACATTTAGATATATGAATATAACGTATATATATTTATATGCAATTTTGAGCATTGGTATTGGTTGAATTCTGTATACCATTCCTCATAAGTTTGACGAATCTGGCCTTGTACCAGCATTGACTAGTCCAAGAAATATTTGGATGTGTTTAATATAAGCTTGATGTTTGTATGTTGATGACATATTTACATAAATTTGTGTAAGCATTGATGTATATAATGACAATTTTTTTGTAAGGCCACATACAGGTATATGTCTATTTTATGTAAGTTTGTAAGTGCTATAGGCAAGTAAAGTTATAATTGTACGTGTATACTTGGGCATTCATCACTTGTAAACATGGCTAGAAAGCAATGTGTGAATGTATATATTTGTTCCTGCAAATGTAGACTTAGTTATGGCTTGTTGAAGCATATACTTTTGAACATACATTATATCTTTTTTGTGGCATTCATTTTGTTGAAGATGGCAGAAGATCAAGACTTGGTTTTCAGTTCAGTATGCAGTTGGATAGAAATATGGAAACAATAGAGAGAGAATGCAAAAAGGACAATGAACAGAATGAACAAATTGTATGGGAATGAATTTTGGTATTTGAAAACTGTTTTCTTGGATATGTACTTTAAAGATAGAAAAATATTCACAGATGATTGACTGAATCTGAGTGGAGGAGGAAGGTGAGCTGAAAAAACCCCAGGAAAATGAGTGGGGAAAGAAAAGTAACAAGTGTAATATATATATATATATATATAGAGAGAGAGAAATATACTTGATAAATTCAAGATGTAGATATTTTTTTGTTTACCTGCTTTCTTTTCTCTTTAAATTTCTCATCTCTCTCTTTCTCTCTCTCACAATATTTCTCTTTTGTTTTTCTTATATTTTCTTTTTCCAATTCAACACCTTGAACAAATTCTCTCTTGCCCATTTTGTTCTTATCTTTCTCTTTTGCTTTCTATCTCTCTCCATCCATAAGCAGTATTTATTTATTATCTTTTAATATGATGTCTGTGATTATTTTTCTTTAGTTAATGTATTGTTTTATTCTTAAAATTTATTTCCTTGTGTTGATTTTTTTATCATTCCTTTATTTCTTCTGATAATCTTAGAACCTTGGTTCTCACCCCTTGCTTTCCTCCCAATATCCTTTCCTGTTTCAACACCACCCACCTCAACTTTTCATATCAAGAATATTGGATAGAACCATATATAGAAATGTCATCAAAGACTGGATTAGGAACTGCACTGACTAACATCGATTGTATTATTTTTATCATTTTTCAACTTCTCTCTATTTCTTATTCTTTGTCAGAATTTATAGTCTGTTTTATTTTTATTTCATTTCTTTATTTCATTTCCCATATTTTTCCCTAGAACCCACATGCACTTCTCTCCCTCTTACCCTTATGCAAAACTATAAGATTTTAGAAGTGGTCATCATTTGAATTTACTAAAATCTCTTGGGCATTCTTTTGTTATAAAGTCTAGTTATTGTTTAGCAATTTTGTTTTGATAATTTTTTAAATTGTTTATACTTTTTCAAATTAATTTTGTAATATCATATCTTCTTATATTTTTGGCAAAATTAAACATTGAAAAATGTGTGTGTGTGTATATATATATATATATATATATATATATATAATATATATATAGTGTGTGTGCCTGTATGCGTATCTTTTTATCAAACCAAAATGTAGATTTATCATTCAGTCAGTATCTATGATTATATATATTACTTAATCATGGTGGTTGTGCATGAAAAAGCTATTTGCTAATGTATTGAGTTTCTACCATGTTATCTAATATATTCTTGAATCATTGGTATTGAAGTACAAACATTTTTATTTGGATCCGGTTTTGAAAATTTAAATGTAATCAATTTTGTTGACTTTATTTTTTCCCCATTGTGAAGAAGAAATTTCATTTTTTTCCACCTTTCCTCAAAAAAACATTCATTTGATTTGTAAAAAATTTATTTTTTAGGTTAATATTTTTTTCTGATAACAAAGAATATTTTTAATGCAAACTGAGGTAATTTCTGAAAATTTCTCACATCTATAAAATGCCCTTTTTGACACTGTTGATGAAACAGAAAAAATATATGATAATGTAAAGCACTTTGAAAATCATGGAATTTTTATACTGCTAACAGTCATTGGTTTATTTTTCTTCCCTCAGTGTTTCTACTGATAAATTCTACAGTCTTTGATAAATAGATTTCATGATTAATTAAATTTTTTATCAAACATTTCTTTAAATGACAATGTTTTATCTCTGAATATCAGATAAAAACTTAATGATAATATTTTTGGATGACAGTGTTGAAAAGACTGAGTAAATATTTAATATGCATATATTGTTCTCCTCTACAAATAATTTGGGAACATTTCAATAACTTAAGGAATGTGAACACTTAAGCAAAGTTTTCTTGGTACTTGCCTATTAACCATTTCCTATAGAGTATTTGCAAAGTTGTTATTCATTTATTGTACTTTTGTATGTTTGCCAGAGTAAAGACATAACAGGGTTAATATGTTAGATGTTCATGTCTTAATTAGCATCATAAAGATTTTCTGTTATTGACTAATGAAATATTTTCATTTATTACTTTTTAAGAAATAATGAAATTATAAGTAAAAAGAAATAATTCAGTACTTGGAAATGGTTGTTCACATGAAAAGAATGTTTTGAAGATTTTTAGACATACAAAAATAAATTACAGCAAACTGTTTAAAAATGAAATATTTGTTTTTTATTCATGGATGATTAATGTGACTGAGATGGTAAAACACAAGTTAATTTTGTCTCAGATCATATTGATTGCTTTGACAATAAGATTGTTTCCAGAACTGATTCATTCAAATTTATATTCTTTTGATATCAAGTGTGGAGATGCATACCTTTTGCTATTGAGTGTAGAGAAATCATTAAATTTTATAAACCAATTACTGCTTTTCATTTTGGCAGGATATAATCTCTTAAAATATTTGAGAGAAATCATTAAATTGAAAAACATAAGAAAGAATAGGATTTTAGTGATTTGCTATTTTATCTTTAAACAATAGAAATATATTTTATAAGTACAAATAATATGAAGATGGAACCTCAAAGGTCATGATACATACAGTCTTCTGCTCTAACCGCTGAGTTATCTCTTTGAGTTCTCTCTAAGAAATGCTATAATGATTGTTCTGTTTTACAGTTTTACTTATTTTCGGTTTAATTCTTTGTATTGTGTGTGAAAGTAATAATAATAAAGTTAAAATTCTTTCAAACTGTCTATAGAAATAGTTGTTTGAAGCACTTGAACTCACTAAGTGATCTTTTTTAATTTTAATCACTGTTCAAATGTTGATTTAGTCAGATAAAAGGTCACCCATTTCAGGTAATGAAGGGCCTGCAGCAAACTGTTATTTTCTTTGTATTCATTTTTATTTTGCCAGAGGAACATCTGATAATCAATCTATTCCACCGTTAGTTGCTCGCTTTCAATTATAGTTGGGAATGCAGGAAACAACAGCAATAATAAAGAGGAATAAAAAGAAAAAAATATTTCTCTGTGTTGGTTTAATTGAAACTAAAATTATATATTTTTCAGTATTGAATATTTTCTGAATAGGCCATGTTGGGATTGGACAAAATTTAATCCAGATTTTGGCATCATTTAATTGGAAACAGCATTGTTTTAGTGTTTTGTTGATTTTTCTCTTTGGTTTTATTCTGTCACTGTCTTATATTGAATTCCAGGCTTCCTGATAAATGATTCTGACATTCATATTTAGATAACTGCTTTACAGTTTTTTTTAAAGATTCCTATCAATATTTATTATTATGGTTTATTTCTTACAGTAGATGGCAAGTATACATCTGTGTTGCACATAAAGTAGTGATAAAGAATTTTGAGAACAGTTTTGTTATCTGCATTTTTGTCAGTTTAAGACGAATTTATTTTGGCAGTTTCATCATTCATGTACTTGCTGATGTTTGTATAAACACAATCTGAATTGCATAAAGTTTAATGTATGTTTTTAATACATTATATATACAGATGTTCTTACTGGATTGTAAAGCTCTTCATAACATGTCAAATCAGACTGCTTTACTTGCGGGGGCAGCTGCAGGTTCAAATCCTGCCATAGAACACATTTTCTTAAATGAGTTGAGTGTGCAGTAGATGAAATAAAATACGGCTTAAAATAAACTGTCTACTCAAATATGGGTATCCACTAAAAGTAACATTTGAAGTAATAAAAATGTCAGATTAAAAAATAAAGTCCATTAATTTTTTTTAGAAATTACTTAGCAGATATGCATTCTGAGAAAATCTGAATGTGCTTGAAAAGTAAAGTTTCAACTTAATTTAAGTGCTAACATGCACTTCCTGTTGAAGACGACACTCCACGTCTGTGAGCCATGAATAAAAATAACATCCAATGAGCCAGAAAAATCAAAGATTTAATATTCAAACAAAGTTTTCAAAAAAGTGGGTAGAATAAATTCACTTCAATTAAAAAATAAAAAAAAAATATGAAAAGTAATTGTGCTTATATTTTCTGGGGCTTTTTCTGGTAAACTCTTGAGCTACTTCCTGCTATCTTTTATAAAAGTAAAGGTAAATAGACATTTGCTTTCCACAATTGCAACCAGATGCTCTTGTTCATGGCAACAAAGTTGAACTTAAAGAAAAGGAAAACTCATAACTGTTATTATTTGCTTGCAATGTGACTTTGTATTGCTTGTGATTTATCATTGAATTGAGCCTGGTTCAAAGATGCAGGAATAATTTCTACTTACAAATGAATTTCAATATTAAGTTAATAAAGTGATCACTGATACTTTGAAATACTTCACACGCTCTAGAAGTACTGCATGTGATAATTACTATTGCTACTGAGTTAAACCTATGTGCTTATAATACAGAAACTCTCCTTCAGTAATAATATTTTTTGGTCACCTATTTATTAAAAAATGTACTGTATTCTCAGTTTGTCATCAAATTTAGTGTTTAAGATTATTACTTTTAGTAAATTTAAATCAAAGTTGAAATTATTGTTTCACGAGTAATTATAATTTAATCCATTTTGTCTTTCAATTTCTTGATAAGTTTTACAATTGAATTTGATGTGAATAAAAAATGGAATATAAGTGGCAACAAAATGAGTTCTATGCATGAAGCTGAAAGCAATTTTATTACCAAAGGATAGTTCTTTGAAAAATAATTGTAAAAAAAAATAAATAAATTTTTCTGTAGGTTATTTGCTAAACAGTTTTTTTTTTTTTTTATTACAAAGATATTTAATCCATTATAGGTTTCTACCTTTAACCCACTAACACCCACCATCCCCAAAATGGGATGGTGAGCATTAATGGGTTAAAGGCAGAAACCTATAATTAATTAATATTGGATTTTTATTTTAATTTCTGTTATTAATACCAAGTGTTACAGCAGCCATTAATGAGTCAAGATTAAAAATTAATAATTCTTTTCACTATAGATTCTATTTGAAATGTTAATCTTTATTATTGATTTATTTTGAAAAAATTAACTTGGGGGAGAAAGTTTTAGAAACTTATAGTTCTCAAATAAATTTTCTTATTTAGTAAGATAGTAAGCTTCTTATAGTAATCAATAGTCATACATGTTTTGTTTATTTTCTAATAAAATGAAAACCTCTCACCATTCAGATGTATTTTATTAGTCTTGTATCATCACCTGATTGAGTAATATTTAAATGCATTAAAATAGATTTTCTTATTCATTCTTTCTAGCATCTCTTTCCTTTTGTTTGCTCAAAAGACAGAATCATATACTTCTTCTATTTATGTGACTCTTTTTTTATTTTTCAGTGCTTTCTTAGGATCAGTTGTCTCCGACAATTTGGACACTGGGTAACTCAGCTGCCTGGAATTGAGCTCTCCTATCGGCAGAAAGAGGCCATGTTTTTTGGACCTACCAATGCTGGAGAAACGGCAGAAAATGAAAAGGTTGCTCAGGAAAGAATGGTCAGTTAGTTGTAAATTTTTCACATTATGTATAACTTGCTGGTGCTTTCCTCCTGCCACCTACTAAATTTTTTTGTATTTTTCTTTTTTTATTATTAAATAGAGAAAAAAAAAACAATCACCAATTTTTGTAAGTGACATAGATCCATTCTTTTATAAAATATTTGACCTGTTTTAGACTGGCACTGATGAAAATACAGTGTTGTGAAGTCTTATTAAAAATGCAATAAATTTAATGATTTCTTGATCAACACTTTTACCAGAATTGTGGGTAAAGCACCCAAAAGAATATTACTATCAATATCTTAAAATTAATTTTTACTCTCAACTTGAATTCATATTCTAATTCATTGTTTTAGATATTGTAATCATAATGTTATTACAATAAGAAAATCAGCATGGGTCGGGAGGCTATTTTGTAGTATTAAACACATTTGTTTTTAATTCCAAGTGAATATTTTCCCATCACTTTCTTTGTTGTCCACATCACTGCCATTTTATATTTTTATAAGATTTATTTCTGTATATAATAATAAAATAAATCCCATAATTGTTTCGCATCCAACACTGTTGTCACAAAAGAAGTTCAAAATTGAAATAAAAGATGGAGATGATTTATATATTTTGAAAAAAAAAATTGTTTCCTCACTGTTTTTCTTTGAAACAAATTTTATTATTTTTACTCAATGTTTTATGCATGCAAAGATTCATATTAATTCTACACATTTTTTGACAATACTCACTTTCAGTTATAAATTTGTTGATATTTTAGTTTGATAATAATGGGTGCATTTTATTAACAAATTGTAGATTTAGGCTTTAAGAAATGGAGGTGGGTACTGTGGCAAAGATATTTTATGTAGTGCCACCCACTTTCTCTTCAGGTATATTTTTTCTTCTTGCATGCAATTTTAGGATGATGATAATGCTTTCTATTTTTGGTCCCTAATAATAAACTATCAATATTCTTCTGTGGTTCAACTGTAATCATCAAATTTAGGCCAGGCAATCAACTGATGAACAAATTAGTTTTTTGACACACCTCTCATACCAATTATTAACATTTATTTTTATGTATAACATGAAAAATGTAGCAGTTAAAGTAGGTGGAACCAGACTAGATTAAAAGACAAACAGGAATGAAATGCTTTGTTATTGATTAGACTTTGTTCAAATATATATATATATAGTGTGTATGTTAAAATATATTGCCTTACCAGTGACTGATTATGACACCATCACTGAGTCTTCGGTTATTGGCTCTTCATTTATGTAATAATTACAATTAACAATTCCATGCAATGGTGAGTTTCTGCTGTGTAAAATTGTCAGATTAATTATTCTCATAATTTGATTTTCTGTGTTAATTTCCCTATTCTTCAGCCATCCTCACTTTTACTGTTCATAACAATTTAAAAATAAAAAATTTTAAAACTTTTATTCTCTTCATCTCACATGGTGAGAAAAGCTGGAGAATGAACCAGCTGAAATGTGTTGACAACAAAAATGATAAACGTAATCTATATTGAAAATAGATTAGATGCAGTAAAAACTTGGGGTTACCTATTGTTTCTTTAATCATGAACCCAGATATAAAACTTTCTCATTTGGAATGTTTCTCAGAAAATAAAATCAATTTTGATAAAATTGAGAAGATCAATAAATTATAAGTTTCAACATATCAAACTGATGAAAACAATGCCAATAATTGGCTGTGAGAATTAATATTAAAAAAAATAAGATAAATAAATATTTGTATATGCCAAAGTAATTTTATGAAAATGAGATGAATAATGAAATTGATAAAATATTTTTAAGCCTCTACCTGTAGTGCTGTGAATAAAATTGCAAACATCTGATCCACATCTCTTGTCTGTTGATATTTTATCTTCAGAGGTAGTTCAATTAAAAATCATGTCTGTCTATTTTATTTGTTCTAAAGAGGCTTTGATATTAGCTTCTTACTATTACTTTAATTATTCAGCTAGATTATCAGTCTGCTTAATTTTTTTTTTTGAGCTTCAAGAAGAAATGCCTTATTTCCAGCATAGTCAAAGATTTCTGTTAGGATTCTCAAAAGCTGGAGAAAATGATGGTAAACAGTTTGAGCATTTTTTTAATTTTTATTTTTAATCATTTCACTCAATGCAAGGCAATAATGCCACTAAGACACAAGTGGTTACTGGGAGTGAAAGAAAATGAGAATTTAGGAGGAACTGGAAGCCCAAATCTAAACAGTAAGCAAGGAATAAACCTCTACTCTTGTTCAAAAGACAAGGATAAAGTGTGAATCAGGTGATAGGCAAACCTATCTACTACTACTACAACTACTATTATAGTTTAGCTATATTTGAAGAAAGATAATTGAAATTGTAAGAACACAATAAAGCATGCAGTGATTAGTTACATTTCAGATATATTTTAAAACCAATGCAACATCAATGCCATAGGAACTGACTTATTTGCAACTGAACTGTGTGTGTATGTATGTATATATATATATATATATATATTGTCTGAATTTCTATCCCCATAGATTAAATAAAGAGTTCAGTTCAGAATTCCTTGTAGATTGTCCATATCAATATACACCTGATGAAGGCTGGCAGGGCACAATGTCCAAAACATTGTGATAGTAACAAAGATAAAGACAATAGTCTGAATGTAAATAATATTTAGTTGGTGTTTCTATTAGTGTATATATTTTGGTTTGTATGTTTTTCCTTATGACAATACTTATTTTCATGATGGTAACTAATGACGTAATGTCTCAAATGTGAATTAACATTAACACAATAATGCCGTAAAGAAGGGGTTGTGAAACAATCTTACTTTAAAAAGTACCAATAAGTTTTTGTTATCTTTAATATAATGGAGATAATGCTATGTTTAGTGTAGCAGATTAAACTCTGCCTTAAGTGAAACTGCATAGTAATGATAGTTCACCAAAATTGGAATTGGTTTTCATCAAAAGAAATATTTTTTAAAAATGATAAAAAAAAATACCTTGCCAATTTTTAAAGTAAATTTTGCTGTCTTTTTTTTATCCTAAAAATATCAAAAATGCCATTGTTATGATTGTAAAGCAAACATAATTTAGTGAATTGGCCAAGTAAGAATTGCAAATTATTGAATAAAAGGAAGAAAAGTTTATACTGAATAGATGTGAGTTTAGAGAAATGCTTACCTTCAGCAATATAAGAATATATATAAATTGATTATAGAAAAAAGGGAATACTTTACCCATTTAAAAGAAAGAAGAAAAAAAACATGTCTTTTTAAAAATAAAAATTATTCATAGAAATTTCTGTCTTATAATAATTATTCATAGAAAGCATTTGTCATAGTGGAAGTTTTTGCCTATAAATTTTTCCCCCATTTCAACTGTTGCAGAGAGGTTAATATTTAACCTCAAGGTGATTTCACTTTTGTGTATTTAGAAATGCATTTTTATTTTAAATTCATAAACAATGCACATTCCACAGTGATCTTTACTTTGTTAAAATGTTTTACTTTTTTTACAATATGGTGGTTAAAAAAAGCTCAAAACCATACTTTATCAAAACAGGAAAAGAACACATAGGTGGCAGCAGATATTATGTCTGCTTTTATGCTGTTTAAAATTTTACTCCACATTTATAACCAACATTAGGTATTTTAACCCTTTGGATCTAACTTTTGCACAATTTTTGTTTTTTAGTATTTTATCTCTCTTTCTCTCTCTCACTATATATATATATATATATATATATATATATATACACACACACACACACACACAGGGTTGGAACAATAGTTTCTAACCTTTTTCAATTGGCACCATTTGAACATGTGATGGCATTTCAGTGCAGCATTCATGTGCGAATTTTAAAATGTTTTTATATTAAAGGTGAATACAAAGTAATATGAGATGCCTTTTTCCTCATGATTCCAGTAACCATGTATATTTGCTCATTGCATACACATGCCCAATTAGGAAGCTCTCTAACTTTTATATCTTGACTATCAGTGATTTGTATGAACTTATTTTTCCCCAACTAAAGCCTAGTTCACATTTCTTAGACTGGGTAACCTTTAATTTTGTCTATCCCAAGTTATGGGTAAGTTTTGATTTTGGATAAGAAATTACTTCCATTATGTCATGTTGCTAATAGGATTCAGTATTATGACAAACAGGTATTTAAAAGTTTAAGACAGTTTTTGCCACATATGCTTTTATACTTAGTTTGAGGTTAATTTTTCTCTCCTTGACATCTATAATTATTTGTCCCTTGATATGTTTTAATGTTTTTAATTTTTATTTTTGGTAGAAACTTTTCTGAAAGTTTACTGAAATTTTGATTTATTTTGTAGTGTTTGTTTTTCTGAGTTGATTGCTTTTGTTTGTTGCTGTCTTTATCATTGAAGAATGTTTTTTAGAGTTTTTTTTTTTTCATTAAGTAAAAGAATGATCATTTACTATTGGATGATCTCCATTGCTGTTTGTGTCAAAAGTTGGAGGGACATAAAAAAAGAAAAAACAAACGATTTTTTCCATTCCATTCTCTTTTACATAAAAACCCCAATTGAAATGATTTAAGATTCAGGTGTAGCTGTAATTGTAAATTCTTTGAAGAAAAAATAAGACAGATAAAGGATGTACATTTTTGTATTAAAATGTTTTCATCGAGCCTGAAACTTAGTAAGATATGTCAATAGTGAATTGGGACTTGGCAACTGTGCTACTTGACCAGATAGCCAAACTACAATGAATAGATAAAAAAATTTTCTCCGTCTCTTTAGTATTTTTTCTTCAAATGAAGAAAATGTAGCATGTATATCATTATGATAAAAGGAAACATTTCTATCTGATTCACTAACTTTTCACTAATTCTATCAATCTCCTCCTCACTTCCCATCTTCTTGCTCTTTTTGCCATTTGTTTTTCCTCTCACTCTCACTATAAAGATAAATATATAATTAGGGAACTAAAAGAAATATTGGATAGAGATTCTACCCCCCTCCCTGAGAGAATAAAAACTGAAGCAAACAGTTAAACATACAAACACCTACTTTGTATGCAGATATCAGCAAAAAGTAAAAATTGTTTTGGTCAAAGCTGTTGCTGAATTATGACATTAACTAAATAATGTAGGCTACCTTGAAGTGGGTACTAGAAAGTTTGGATTGGGTGGTTAAAGCAATTGACTCGTGACCAATCTTTGTGTTCAAAAATTGATATAGCAGTTCAATTCCACAGCTAAATAAACAAATCGCAAATCCAAACTCAAAGATCTAGGGACAGAATCATAGGTCCAATGTCAAAAATCCAACACAAATCAACAGTTACACGCAAGCTGATGGATGAAGTAGCAAAATAAAAACAACTTTCCTAATTCAAGAACATTAACTGCTTTTATCGACAGAACAATTTTTTTTAATCAGCTGACTGTTGGAGAGGACGAACAATATATTAATATATCTAAGAAGCATTTATGGCCACAGCTGCGACTGACTTGTTTCTATTTTGGTTATTTTGTCTTCAGCATATCATACAGAACATAGGTACCCATTTTTCTTGGTGGCTTTCACTGCAATCCCTCTGATCTCATGATTACACTGGTGACAACCAGGACGGGCCTCTTAAGCTTTGTACTTCTTCTCAAAGGGACAACTACAGTCTCCTCACTCAATGAATTGCCTCTCAAAGAGACATCAGACGTATTTCCACAAGGCTGACCATCATTTTTTTCCAAGGACATACTTGAGGCATTTCTTATTTTGACCAGTCTCACATCATTAGAGGACTCACTGTTGGCATCACTTGTTGATGTGTTTGATCTGACAAAGAGGCACAGATCCCTCACATGGTGCGGCATCCCATGAACACAAATCACAATTTTTGATGTAATGTTTTGCCAATATATGGTTTCTATCAATGAGCATTGTTTCCTTGCAGCATTTTGCTTTATGCTTCAGTGGCAATGTTCAACTATCCTGTTACCAGAGGAGACATGCACGCAGTAGAAACGGATATGGATTCCCTACCTGTCTAAAAACTCCTTGAATGGTTTACTATGGAAAGCAGTGTCATTGTCAGTGAGAAATTCCGCATGAGGCTCCTGTTCAGCTTGTCTGCTCTGTTCTGGTTGGATTTCACTAGCTTTATGTCCAACAATAAGTCATATTTACTAACCGTTTTTTTCAAGCTACTGAGCCTCCTCCAAATGAGCATCTCATTTGAGGCCTTTCCAGCGAGTGTGTCAGATATCCAACCCTGGGCACATGCAAAGATAATAATTGCAACTATTTTGCCTTCCATTGGTTGAAATTGCCAAAGACTTAAGTTGTTAAATCTGAAAGAAAAAGAAAAAAAATCATTAGACGCTTAGACTGATTTTAAATGTGAATTAAGTTTAAGTTCTTGGAATGTCTTATATAATAACACCTATTTAAAGGTAAGTGGGCTCTGTAAAAATTGTATAATTATTAACAAATATAAGATTTATATAACAATCATGGCAATTCCCAGATATTGAACATGAAACTGAATTATTCATATCTTGAAATGACTTGGCATTAAAAAATGACTAATATAAATAACAAAAATGAAGCTTTAAATGAAATATTCTCTACATCTCACACACATGTATCTCTCTCTCTCTCTCTCTCTATATATATATATATATATATATATATATATATATATATATATATATATTTCTGATCAAATCGGTCTACGATGTTCTTCCGAGCCCAACTAACCTGCACATATGGGGGAAGAGCGATACCCCCAGTTGCCAACTATGTGCAAGGAAAGGGTCACTACAACACGTCTTGAGTAGTTGCCCAAAAGCTTTGGGTGATGGTCGGTACTGGTGGCGCCACGACCAAGCCCTTAAAGTGATTGCAGAGGATGTGACCAAAGCAATAAGGACTAATAAACATCAACCAGGGAAGACGCTGAATCGAATTGACTTCATTAAAGCTGGAGTAAAGGTTCAGAAACAGAGAAGAGAGAGAACAAGTCTGTTATCTACTGCAAATGATTGGCAGTTGATAGTGGACCTAAAGACCCAACTAAAATTCCCCAAACACATAGTCGTAACATCACTTAGACCAGATCTGATATTACACTCCGACAACACGAAGCAGTGTATAATTTGGGAACTGTCGGTGTCGTGGGAGGAGTTTATTACACTGGCTAATGAGAGGAAGAGGTCCAAATACAAAGAACTTGTCGAACAATGTCGTCGCAAGTCATGGAGAATACATTATGATCCGATAGAAGTTGGTTGCAGGGGCTTTGCAGGTCAGTCAGTGTGTAGAGCCCTAGCAAAAATAGGCATAGTGGGTACAGAGAGGGCGAGAGCGTTGAAGGATGCAGTTTTAAATGCTTCCAAGTGGATTTGGCTTAAGAGATCGGAGCCATAGAAGAAATAAAGTGGGGGGAAGGAAAAGAAAAGAAAAAGAACATCTCCCAAATATACTTAGGGAAATGGAGGAGGGTTTCAATCTATAGCGCACGTTGGGGGAGGGTCAAAGGAGTTTTTTTTTTTTTTTGTTTTTGTTATCAACTTCAACCCTAATTCTTATGTATGTAAAATTAGATGGTAGTATTCATAGTTTAAAAGTTAGTGATAATACTAGTATTAATTTGCTAGATTCATGTCGAAAAATATTTAACAGAAAGTAAATGCGAATATGTTACTTATTTGAGTAGTTTAACTTTCCTTAGTTATTTAGATCCTTTTTACTAATTTAAATATTTTTAATTATTATTTTTCCTTGATTAGATTAGGCCATCGTATTATTTTAATTGATAGATTACAAAACTAGTAAGAAATTTTAAATAAATAGTACAAGATAACTTTGTAATGAACGGTTTCATAAATTTAGTAAATGGAAGATAGGTTTTATGTGAGCGTCTGTGCGTGTAGGAGTCTATGTGAGAGCATATTTATATGTAGAGGCTTGAACGAGCATCGCATTTTTCTAATTTAGTTTAAGTGTATAGGGTTAGACCTAAAGATTTTTTTTTTATAGAATAGTAAGAATTATTAATGTTTTTTTGGGGGGGGGGGGCAGAAGTAATGTAAGTGGTAAGGTTTAGTTATTGAATTAGTATTTAATTTAAATGTAAAGCATTGGATTGAACTTTACAAGAACAAGTCCAGCTTACCTCGTTATGAATTCCAGGGAAATAGCACGAATCAAAACCGGATGAAGCGAAAGACAAGACTATATAGGAGGGAAGGGGGGGAAGTCTTTATTTCGTTGG
Organism: Acanthosepion esculentum; assembly: GCA_964036315.1. NCBI lineage: Eukaryota > Metazoa > Mollusca > Cephalopoda > Sepiida > Sepiidae > Acanthosepion > Acanthosepion esculentum. The sequence continues at coordinate 66,238,380 of OZ038480.1, read as the reverse complement.
CTGATGTTGATTGTCAATAAGAACGGTCGGAATCCGAGCCATATCTTGAATTTTTTGCAATGTCGCTATCAAGGAGGCGGCCTGAATCTTTTGGAATCAGGTCGGGGTTGCTGTTTGAGCCGATATGATGCAAAACCAGAAATTGGCAATGAAGACAGTGCATCACTGAAGACCTTCCTTGATGCATCTGAAATGTATTACTCTACACACACACACACATATATATATATATATATATATATATATATATATATATATATATGAAAATAGAACTTTAAGACTTTAATTCATATTCAATTTAATATTTTAAACAATACATTTTGGCATACAGTAATTAATGTATGCTAAATGTATTTTTTAAATTATTTTAATAATGGAAAGTTTAAATTTTTTAATGCCATAAAAACTTATTGAATTTGAACCCATAAGTCTCTGTATAAGTAAGCAAACTCTTAGAATTTCAACATTGATTTACAAAACAAACTGATGTTATTTCTATTTTCCAAGAAATAATTAGAAAGCAGTATTTGGCCAGAATGATAAAAATTAAATTAGCATTTATGTAATTACAATAGGAACCTGAAATCTTTTTGTGATGGAGGTTGTGATGACCATAATCTGCTAAAAGGCTTCTAAACAGGGTCCATTTTGAATATACTTTACTTATTTTAAGAATGTGGATTTGCTTTCATTGACTAATTAGTTTTTGTAAACCAATGTTGAAATTCTTTCTGCCATGCTACCAATATCTAACAGCTGTATATTTATACTCAAATTATAAAATGTGTAACAATTAAAATTACACCTTTGTTCACAGATTAGCAGCAACCTTTTTTTTCTGTTTTCAAAATTTCTTTCTGCTTTCATTACTTTTTCCTTGGTATTTTCATGCCTAGACATGCACACAATACATTCAGTAACTGGCTGACTTTATTGTTATTGATTCCAGAAACAAAATTGTTACTTAGCGCCAGATTATAACATAATATAAACACATATATCTGTGTCTATACAGGTACATTGAGACTTCTGCAGTGGTTTTGTTTCTCTTTTGGTCATCTTTTGTTGGTAAAGATAGTTGAAAGTATTAAGAATAGAAAAAAAAAGGAAAAGACTGGAGCAAGGATTGTAAGATGATAGGTCTCTTCCTTTATCTGTGTTTTTCTTTAAATTCTTAAGGCACTGATAATATAGTTATTTTAGTTGAACTCTTCCTTCTTCCCCCATACACTATTCTATCTAGTACTATCACCATTATGTGAAAATATCAGAAGAACCAAAATATACTAACATAGTTTCTTTCTGTTTCAGTACTGCCAGTTTCTACTGTCATATTTCTATCTTGGTAATTTTATAACCTTCTCCATCACAAACCTCATCATCTCAGCTTTCCTCTCAATATTTGAGCATGATAAGTTTGCTTGACAATCCACTTTTTTCCACAATACCATGATTCTTTGGTTACTCTCCTTTTTTATCTGAACTTCTGAATCCAGAAATCCCTTTACTATTCTTTATTATGCTCCAGAACTAATCTAATCACCAACACCAAAAATAACACCAACTGTTTTTCATATATCTTTCATCAGTGAAATCAACTTCCTTCCCATATGATGGCCACTCCGATCACATTAACCCCACCATATTATTTTTGCCACCATTTCAACTGCATTTTATATTATAGATTACTCTCTCAACATTATTATATCTATCACTCCAACTATACACTACATAATTACTCTTAGAATTTCTGTTATACACTACTCTACACTTACAACCCATATTACACCAGTTATAACTGTCCATATAAACCTTAACTATATGGTATTAGCCCTATTCTTATCTCCCCATTTCATCTTGTCCACTAAACTTCCTTTTATTATTTTCCATTACTATTGCTTGTACCACTCTATCAACTTTTATCAAAACCACATCTATATCAGAGTTCCAGCTACAATCAATCCTTTTATCTCGTTTTTTTTTTTTTTTATCCTTTTCTCTTCAACTCAACCCACCTTTCCATTGCATTCTTTTGATACCATCATTTAGTCTTCCTTTACCTGATCCATTCCATCTGTTCATCCCAGGTTCTTATCAGCATCACTAATGCCACAAGCCTTGAAGTGGAAAATACTATTTTTCACTGTCACTACCACTTGGCACCACTGATGGTTCCAGTTTGTTCTACCTACAAAGAATCATTAGTTATTTTGAAATTGTTTCTTCCAGTATATTTAGTCTGGATAATACTAAGGCCAGAGGTCAAACAAATTGCCTTTTTTTCCCCTACTTCTTAAAAAAAATTATTATTGTTATTTTTTTTTTTAGCAATTTCTACTTGGCTTCTTTCTTGCTACTCTCTATTGTATCTTCTTTCTTTCCTTTATTCCTCCATCACTTCTCTTTCTGATTCTTTCTCTTTCAAGATATTATATTACCTTGCACAGGTGTAGGTATTTATAAAAGCATACATTATGATTGATAGTTTGCCACATATTCTACGTAATAATAATATGCCATTTGTAAGAATTTTTCTTGTTTTGTTTTTTTTTTTGTTTTTTTATACTGAATGTGCATTTGATGTGCTTTTCAAATATCTACACACATAAATGGATATGAACATTTATTTACCTATACATACAGTTAACAGCATACAAATGATACAAGGAAATATATGTCATACATCCATGTTTGCTCATGCCTGCTTGGGGATTGAGGTAGTAATATATTTTTCACCAACACCAGTGATTAGTATTTGAGCCTAGGTAAAAGTGTATATTTTGAAGGTTAATTTTTAAGGTAGACTCACTCTTTTTGGAAGATTGGTGGAACATAATCTTTTCATAGGTTCCTTTGTACTATGTACTGGAATAAGTTGAGTAAATATCTCTGTAAACTTAGAAATATCCACACTATTACATACAAGGTTAAACATAAGTTTGTATATATTATAGATCTATAGTTTTCTGGTTTGGTAACCCTTTCTTTGATCAGATAATATTAATCCTGCTAGGCTCTCATCTCAATATAGCTGACATACACAAGCACAATTGACTATCAGCTTAAAATAAAGCAATTAAAGTAACTGCTTTGTGATTTGAGTTGCTTGAAGTGTACTTCATGTGATATGTTCAAATTGAATTCACCAAACTCAGCTGGGTAAACACTTTTTTATATCTGCACACGCACACAGGCACATCTTTTCTCTGCCTCTAAATATAGTAGATAAATGTTTTGTGTTAAAATTGGGTGAGAAATGCAGTAATTACACATTTTTGAAGCTTGAACTACTGAGAACAATTGATCTTTGTTACTCTAATAAATATTAAATTTCTTATGCTATCTGTACACATGTTCAACATTGAGATTGCAAAAGTATTTAGCTAACTCATGTGCCCCTGATATTGTAATATTGTTTGCATGTCTGGCAGATGTATCTTGCCATACAAATATTTTCTTTTTGATTGGAGTCATTCTTTTGTTGTTGTATATCATGTGTGTTTAGATAATTTTTAAAATAAATTCACAATTAATTTTAGGTTAACAAATAAGACTGGTCATGAAATATGTTTTTGATTTTTTTAAAAAAACATTGATTTTCACACATGAAATTAGAGAATTTTTTTTCCAAACTTGAAAGTGAGATCTAAACTTTTTACTTTTGTAAATGAGATTCCATAAATGTTTACTTTAAAAAAAATCCAATGGTACTGAAGGAAAAGCAAACTGAAAGAAAACACAAGCAAATGATTTGTAATAGGATGTTCTATGATTAATAAAATTGATCTGAGAGACAAATCTATCATAACCTGTAATAGGCACTGAGTTTTACACAAATACAAAGGAATATTAAAATATTCTTGGCTGGACCCTTTTCTCTAAATCTCTCCAAAAGACCAAACTAGAATTTTCTTTGGAATACCTTCTTGTTCAGGTTGAGAAATTTTTAGTAACCCATATATATATATATATATATATATATATATATATATACAGTGTGTCAGTTTGTCTATCTGTGTGTTATAAATCTATTGAGTAGGTTTATTAGAAAATTTCAAAACTTTACACTTCTCAGATTCTGAAAGTTTTCATTCAGATTTATATTATATTGTCAGTATGATGCTATTTTCAAAGCAAAAGAATTTAAAAGAAAAAAACTTAAAGGCTACAATAACACAACAATATTTCAATTTGACCCATAGTAATAACATAGCCCTCAAAAAAAAAAAAAAAAATATGAAAAGTTAAATTGTTTAAATGTCACACATATCAGGATACTAGTCTGGGTCATGTAAATTCTAATGATAACTTGAATTTCTTAATACCAAACATGATAATATTATTTCTTTCATTTATATGTGAATGTTTTCATATTTTTCACAATCAGCTGCATAGTAAATATCCATCATTTTGTATTGTCATTATTTAAAATAGATAAAAAAATCATTGCTGCCTTTATCCTCATAATTCCTGAGGTTGAAGAAAGAAATTTCATCTGCATCTCAAATTAAATCTCTCAAAATGTTAATTTTCTTCATGTAAATCTTCTTTTGTAATCATAACTGGTTATCCAGATATTGTTGCTGCACAACATAGTGGTGTCTCTTTTAATATGATTAAATCAAAGATGCACATGTCACAAATTTCATGAACACTGCAGAGATTAAGTGGAGTCTCTTTGTTTTGAGATTTTACATTGACATGCTGTCAGTGTTGTTCATCATGAAATTATTGGATTGGCTAATAAGAGAAGAGGGCACATTCATACTAAGTAGCAGATGTTTATTAAGCTAAACTTAGTTTTGGATAAGGTAATGATAGCAATTCGCACATTGAAGGCCAATAGCATTCACCTCAATGTGTGGGACTAAACCAAATTATAGCATAAGACAACATTAAGTTGAACACTTCTACCTATAGAAAGAAAAAAAAGTTAATTTTGATGACTGATTTGTTTTTATGGTATAAGGAAGCAATTTTCTTGAATCCAAGACATTAAAGAAAAGCTTGAAAGTCTTTTTTAAACAAGTTTAAATTTACCAACCTGCAAGTGATGGTTGGTTAATAATAATTTCTGATAATCATATATATTTTTCTTATTACTATAAATGTTATTTTATGAATTTGTTTGAGTTGACGTCCATATTTTAAACAGTGAAATTAATGTCACCTGGTCTAGAAATGAAAATATAATAATGGGGCATTTGGTGATGATTAAATTCACCACACAAGTATACAAAATCATTGCTGTGTCATTATCCAAGCAAAGCAAAAACAAAAGTAGCTCTAATGTGTTTTCTGAGACATTATTAACTAATAGAAATTGTGATTGATTTTGTTGAAATTATTCATATCTAAAGATCTGAATAAATTAAAAATATTAACAAAATAAACCGCCCTTTATTGTTCAAATGATTACTTAATTATTTTGATTTTAGTTCATCATTTGAAAGTTGTCTGATGGAAAAATATATGCATAACATTTAACTTAATCTGATATGTAGAAGTAAAATTATGTTGCACCAGTTAATTATGAATGCTTTACTTGTTTTAAAATTCAGTATTTCTTTATTCAAAAGCCAATCACTGGTTCTAGTGGGATATATATATATATATATATATATATATATATATAGTGGTGGGTGTTGACTCATAAAGCGAGTATAACCATCACTGACATGTCTAGCCCATCCCCCCCTTCACACACACATACACTCAACACTTTGATTTTTCATCAGTTGTGTGAATGACAGTGGCTCATAAAACCAGCCATTGATCCACATATGTGGCATATTAAATCATCTCTGGGTGGTCGAAGTTGACTTTGATTATCATCACTGCCAATGTGCCTTGTTAGGCCCGACCTGGACTTGCACACCCTAGTGCAAGTTGGGCATTTAAAGCATGCTATTGCAAAATTGTCATATGCAATAGACTGTTAGTGTGATTTCTGGTGACTGAGCAGATCTGCCATGGACAGACACATACGATTACATTGGGCACCTGGCCAGGTTGGCACCTCATGGCAATTCAGGGATCCCTTCTGAACCTCTCTCTTCAGTTCTGCATATTTTTGTGATGCCACATGGAAGATCTTGACACCATCAGCAATAACAGCTCTCCAAGAAACCCAGTCTTCAGCTAGAGTCTCCCAGTTATCCACACCAATATTGCACTTATATAGTGACTCTTTAAGGCAATCCTTGTAACAAAGTTTTGGCTTGTGCTGCAGTCTTTTCCCCATTTCCAATTCTCCATACATTAATTGTTTTGGAATTCAGTCATCCACCATATTGACAACATGGCTCGTCTATTGCAATCTATGCTTGTGCATAATTGCTTCCACAGAGAGTGAATTAACCGTTTGTAGAACAACAGTATCAGGGGTGCGAGACATCCAGTGAATTTCAAGCACAGACTGAAGGCAACGTTGATGAAAATGTTCCAGTATTTTCAGATGGCTGTGATTGACTACCATGTCTCACATGAATATAACAGAGATGACATTAACACAGGCATTATATATTTTAAATATTGTCTACTTTATTATGCCCTACTGACTCCATATATATATATATATATATATATATATATACACACACACACAGGTCATTTTATGATGTGTGTGCATACGCAACTTGGCACCTGTAGTAAAATTTCAGACTTGAATTGTTTCTTCATCGAGGCATATTTATAAGTGTTGGCTTGATGATATACATGCTAGAACAATTGAGAGATAAGATCATTGAGTAATATAATGATATTAGATTGATTGATTTTGTGATCAAAGATTTGGTTCCCTTGATAAGTTTACAAGAGTGGGTGGATAGTGGTCAGACTGATAAATGATATATATGTTCAGTAGTCTGGATATTTCTAATTATAGAGCAGATGGATAGATAAACAAAATCTAAGAAGTGTCCAGATCTAAAATAAAGACATGGGGCTGATCCGATCAGCCTAGTCAAAGGAATCAATAACTGGAATGTGCAGATGGACATTGACTTTGATGAGTGTAAATGGCTATTGAAGTGGTCATATCCTGGCTGACTGCTGATTTCAAGCTGACTCAGTATCAATTCACTATGGTTCATTAATAAATGCATAATTAGCAGATAATTAAATAGTATTTAGTGCTTAACTTTGTGGATAATATCTTTCGTCTGTTCATATCTGTTGAAAATTGTAATGGAGGTTAGGATTTTCTAAAGACTTAAAAATGAATCAGATATGAATTAGCTGACCTGCTTCATGGCTGATTGTCACAAAATCTGATTTGGAAATTTAATTGGTTGTAGACATGCTTCAACACAATTTACTATGAATTTTTACCCCCCCCCCCTAAAATCCTTTCTGGATTTATTAATAGTTCAGTTATTAGTGGGTATCATGCTTTCATTCTTTCGATGAGAAGACTTCATCTGTTAAAAAGCTTTTACTATATTCACAGAAAACAATACTAACAAAAGGTATGTCTTAAATGTTTTATTACATTTCCCAGTTTGTTTCTGAGCAAATAAAAACATGAACTTTGTACAGTTTATTTATATATTTGATGTGGATCTCCTATGCAAACTGGAAAAATGTAAAAAAAAATATCATATAGACCTTGTTGGATGAATTCAATAAAACATACAGTGTTTGTGTCTGTATATACAGGATTTAACTAAAGTAGTGATCACATTTAAAACACAGGATAGAAAACCAAAATGACATATAAAGTGAGATTTCTTTTATAAAGAAATAAGACCACTAGTAAAATGAATGAAGATGAGCTGCCATTGTTAATACAAATTTACATTTGTTCATGAAAATTTTGAATAAAATCTTGTCAAATTCAGGTATTATCAAACCTGTCTCTTCAAAGAAATTCTTGTTTCCAAGTTTTTTATTTTTCCTAATATGGCTCCAAGCAAAAAGTACTTGGAAGTTTGATATCATGGGACCTTACTGCTCAAATCAGTTGTCCCATGCTCCTAAGCCATCAATTTGGTAATTTTCTGTCCAAACAATCTGACAACGTGTAAGTAATGTCTAAGTGCATTGTCCTGCTGAAATATCAGTTTGCAAAGCTCTTCTGGAGAGTCGTAGGGAAAAAAAGCAATGATCCAACATGTTTAAGCAGTTTTCACCTGTAACATTTTCATCAATGAAGAAAGTTCCATGAACTCTTTGCCAATGACAGCCTCCTCCAGACATTTACCTCTGGGATTGGGTGACATTAATCAGTTGCCTGTCTGATGACGACTTCTGCAACCAACATTCTCCTTCTGTTTTGATTTGTTAATAAAAAAATCTGATTTTGTTTTGCTCCAATTTGAGATTTCAAATGAAGTTAAACTAACCTGTAAATCTAAGTCTATAGTCTAATGATAAAAATCTTAATTTATTTTAACATAATCTCCTTTGTCAATTAATTCAATCAAGTAATGAATATTAAACATATAGATTAAAGATTCTGCTGTGAAAAATTCAGATCAAATGTGCTAGACTTAAGACTTATTGATTCACCATTGTATTTTTGGATGGAATGTTTTTGGAATTTAACTATTTTAAAATTGCACTTTCACTGAGAAATTAAATTTCTATACGCTTCCTTTCTTTAATTCCTGTTATAATTGAAGAAGACTTCACATATCTGTTTGTATCTTCATGTATAAGCTCTTAACACAAATTGAAACTATTATAGATGTTTTAAATTGCCAACATTGCCACATTTTTATTGCAGACACCTTTTCAATGTTTACATTTTTGTGCCCATTGGACCAGAAAACAAAAGTTTAATTTGTTCATTGCAAACAATAATCCCATTTTACAAAAGAAAAAAAGTTACAAATCACAAAACATGTCTATTCATATCTATCAATCTTTTTTGTTCTTTGTGGAATATGCATCTAGAGAGAACCCATTACATTTGTCATGTAAGGTCAGCAGGGAGGATAAAAATACCCAGTTTATTGACTTATTGACTAAGTGTTTTTCTCTCATATGAAATGTTCCCATGAAAAATTGCATTCACTCTTATATTCTTTAATTTTATCATTGCCAACAAGTTCAACCCTTTTATTTCATTTTGATTCCATTACACATGCTAGAAAATGCTCTGGTACTGGCAGTATTATCTGACTAAAGGGTTTTATTGCTTAGGAGATCATGTAAAAGCCAATTTGCTACCAATTCCTGGCATTAGAACCCTCCACCCCACCTCAGTCTTTCAACCAAATCATTATGGTCCAAAAATTGAGAAACACACTAGGTTGGATTTGAATCAAAGACTTGAGTTCCCTGTTAAGTGAAGGTAGTTAATGAAAGCTAAAATGTTTGGTAGGGGTCATAGGGAATGAATGAAGGATTTGGAAAGGGATTAAGAACCCAGATTAAATTTGGTATCAGTTTCATAATACTTGAAGAATGTAACGCTCATATAGAGGGCACATTGGAGGCAAGGGAAACAGAAGAAAGAAATGAGAAATCTACCTGACAATTTAATGGAAATGGTTGCACCTGAAAGACAAATTGAAGTCATAGGAGATAGAGTATTACTTAACTGTGGAGAAACCTGATTATCTGTGTCCTAAAGAGGCCAGGCTTATAAACATTTGGTCACTTGAAATACAAATAAATGGCCAATAATTTAACTTCTTCTTTTCCTTATTTTTGTTTTGATTGTTATACTTTCTGAATTTTATTATTTTCAAACTGTTTTTGCTTCTTCTCTCTCTCTCTTTTTTGTTTCTTATTTTTTCTTATCCTTTATACATTTTTTCATTCAATGACTTTTTCATGCGCTTGCTTTTCTCTCTTCACTCCCAACTGCAAGCTATTCTCTTCTCCAACAACCATACTTCTGTTAATCCTTCTACTACTTAACTTCTCTGCCATTCACTTCACATCATACTACAAAAATAAGCAATAGCTCTCACCCACCACTCATAAGCAAAGCAAAAAAGAACTATTCAAATGTTCTGCCCCAGAAAAGAATAAAAAAGAAAATACACAGCCTCTTCACTTCCTGTACCATATCCACTGCACTTGTTGCAGTCAACTATCTTCCACAAGTTATTTCTTCACTCATTTTTGATGAATTTTCCAGATGCTGGCTGTTTAAGTACTTTTTATTCCTGATACACCAACCATCTAATGTTTTTTTCATCAGCTGTGTACTGAGTTGAACTCAACTTTTATCATTTTTTTTTCCAACTCATGGCTTCATGGTTAGACATTTATTTAGTAACCTCAAGATCTAATATTTTGCTCCTCTCTTTCTTTCTTTCTCTCTCTCTCTCTCTCTCTCTCTCTCTATATATATATATATATATATATATATATATAGAGAGAGAGAGAGAGACAGATATATATATATATATGTGTGTGTGTGTGCATATATATATATATATATATACACACACACACAATTTACTATATCTATGATCGTATAGGTAAGAAAGTGTCTACCTTTTGAGATTAAAAGGTGTCAAATAACAGGATTTGGTGATCATCGTATCAATGACTTTTGCTCATTGAAGATGTTGAAATTCTAGTTTTGTTCTAAATTGTTTCAACATGTGCAAAACAAGAAATAGTATTCTTCACAGTACCAATTGTCCTTCCCAGAAACAAACATGTAGTGTAGTATGACTAATGTTACTAAAGGTGCTGTGCAATTTCTATTGAGCTTTCTGTTGAATCTTTGACTCTTTATTAGCTGAAGCAATACTCTGCATATGTAAAATGCAATTTTGGATCCATAGATATAAGCACACACATTATTTCACAAAGTATACAGATAGTATACTAATCAGAAGGTTGGAGAGTAACACCATCACTTGACAGATACAAGGCTAATTGTTTTAATAATGACTTCTCTGTACAATATAAAAAGACTATAATAATAACTTTTCATTTATATAAAAAAATAAATCCCTGTTGATATTCTTAATGTTGAACAAATGTTTCTTCTCTATGACTTCTTTAGAGGAAAAATGCAGTTGAATTTCAGTCTTATCAGTGCACACATTGTGCACGATGTGCCAAATGAACAGGTCTTTCCAATGTTGCTGTTATTGTTTATTTTCAATTTTTGATATGTGAAAATATTTGTAATAACAAATTAGTCAAAGTTAACAATAATTTATAGGGTCTTTCTACTTTGGAAATTGTTGAGAAACCTTTTTCTTATATTCGAATATAGTATCATGCTGTAGCTTAATGTTTAACTGTTCACAAATCATATCTTTACATTTTAATATACAGAGTGTACCAGATAATTGAGAACAAACTTTTAAGAAAAGCAAAGATAATAGAAAAATAATCAGTATGTTATTTCTATACATGCTTGAGAAAAAATATTTTTCAACAAAAATGTTCTTAGCCTTGAGAATAACTTCAATGCAGCATCAGAAGGTGATACAAATCATGTGGTTCTCATTCATGTTCGACAATACATCCACAATGCCAGCCTTCTACAAATTCTTGGTATTGTGGGGCTTCTGGTTGGTTTCCCTCACAGTGATGCCTCTTTTGTAGTGTTAAACTACTACAAAAGGGGCATCACTTTTTATGCATGTCCAGAGAGCTTGGAGATCACATGTTAGGATGGCATGATTACAAAAGTAGGCCAAGATCATTATAATTTAATGGCAACAGTGGCATCCGCAGAACAGAGCAAATGTGGGTGATCATAGCTCTCTACAACTTCCTGTCCTTTGTAGCTCTAAGCAATCTTTGACCTCTTACTATTTGCATAAGCTCATTCACTAGGTTACTTACTGTTTCAATGTTTCCTTCAATATACCCTGTGAGTGTCAAATTCTTCAAGTCATCTTTCCTCGGGTTTCAGAAATTTCAACTTTTTTGATTTTAAGTGCAAGTGTCCTTTTTGTTCCTATTTTCCTTACAACTTCATTATTCACATACTCTATCCATGGTATTCCTAGCATCCTTCTGTAAAAACACATCTCTTTTACCTCACATCTTCATCTGTGTAGAAATTGTTTAGCATTTGCTACAATATAAGACAATTGATATTACATAGCAGTTTAGCAATCTTTTCTTTATTTCTGAAAAGATTTTTCAGTTTTATAATACTTAAAATGTATCTTTTGGTAGGCATCTTGCACTATTCAAAAGTACCTTTCAGTGTTACATTTTCTGTCATTCAGTTAAATTTCCGTACCAGTTTGATTTTGACTCCTCCAGTTCACATCTTGGGCTGTCCCACTTTCTAATGACTATACATCGTCCTTTACAATTGATGGTTAGTCTATTCTTCCTGCTTTCCTTTACTACCTTTTCTAGAAGGTCCTGTAGTTTTATTTCTGTGTCTACCTACATGATGTCATCTGCATATCTTAAGTTGCTAAAATTGATATTGTTTATCAAGAAGGTGGTTAAGCAGAAAAATAACAGATTAGGTTTAGGCTCCAAATTCCAAATTTAAGATTGTCCCACAGGATAATAGGCTAGTGCATTGATTCATGAATTTGGTGTAAGTAATTGCAAGTTCAATCCCTGGCCCGTGAAGACAATGTGAGCAATAACTCAGCAGTACTAAAATGTACAAGACAAGATTCTGAACAGCAGAATAAGAACAATTTAACCCAATAAACTAAATAAAGGGTTCACTTCAAAATTCCCTGATGGTCGTCCAGATTGACAAAAATCTGAAGATCAGCTGTGACAAGGGTTGAAACATTGTGATAACAACAACAAAGATTATGATATAGTCCAACTGTAAATAATGTAAGTTTCTTTAACTGTCAGTATGACTGAATATTTCTGTAAGTCAGAGTGTTGTAAAGATATTGATGAACAAAATCTGATAGTTGATAATTGGACAGATTTTGGGAGTTTGGGTCAGGACCTTTTCAGCACCTCTTTCCATGACTATATTTCTGTGAATGTCTGTAAACTTTCAATGACACATTTATTCCAAATTTGCTATATTTGCATTCAGTATATTTTTTAAAAAATTACATTCACATAAATTTTCATAAGCTGTGTCTATGAATTAGCATCTAAGCAGGAAGCTCATTTATATGTTTACCTTACTTGAGGGTTTTGAAAAGAACACATTGTAGGTAATCAAATATGCAATAATGAGCCAAGATTGTGCGAGGATATTCTAATGTATTATCTATAGATATTTTGGTATAACATATTTAATGGAAACAATGTTGGATTGAATGATTTTTATTTTCAATAATCAAAGCAGATGGAAACAAGTTTTTATTCTCTTTTTCAAATGAAGATACATTCAAATTGTTCTTGATTGATTCTGTTAGTTTCTCTCACGTGCACTTGTCTTTTCTTGAACGTATTCACATGCACACTTTTGCTTGTCTTGCATTTATCACAAACGTACAATCTCTATCTCTCTCTTTTTTTCTCTCTTTCCCATATTCTCTCATTCTATCTCTAATGCATGAATAATCTTTCTTGTCCCTCTCTCCCCCTTATATACTTGTTTTCCCTTTTATTCTCTGCATCTTTGTCTCACAAACTCATTCACTGTTGTTTTTCTCTTGCATCAAAAATATTGAAATAGAGTTGATTTTTCAACCCTGTGCCTACCTGTTGCACTTTCCTCAGCCACTAAACACATGGCTATTACTCCCTGTTCTCTTGCACACACACAACAATCATTTCTCATTAACATGATGTCTTTATCCACACACATTTACTCTTCTTCATTGACACCCATGAGTAAAAACACACACATACACACATTATTCCTTTAGTAGATTTGTCTGCTTTTGCACTCAGTTACCTGCAAGCATTACTCTGTATACATATTTGCCAAAGGCTACCCATTCATTGACTTAATGTCCTAATACTGATATATTTTGTGTTAGTACATTTAGTTTGGCAATTGAATTGATCTCACCCCAGCTTCATTCGGGAGCTAAAAACTGATGCTGCATATTGTTAATGTCAATTTCCTGGCTCAGAAGCATTGGGGCGTTTACCAAAAGGCTGGGCAAGCATTACCAGATTCATTTAAACAGTTATGCTCTCCTTGGGGAGGAAGAATTTCAGGTTGGAGAAAAGAAGATCTGTTTTTTCATTTGCTGTCATTTATATTCATACACATTGTATATTTGTATGTGGTCTATGTATAGCTATCTACAAATATATATATATATAAAGATTGTCCGTGTATGTTTCTTGTAATATGTAGATATAGTAAGCCAATGATTTGTTTATCTCTTGATTTTGTTTCATCTGTTTACTATATATACATATATATATAATGAAAAAATGAATGAGTGGTGACGATTTCTCATCTATCAAGAAGAGATTAAAAAATATTCAAATGTTTTGGCATTTAGTCAGATTTTAAGTAGTGGGTAAAGAACTTTTCATCACTTAATTATGTGTGTGCATATGTTTACAAATGTATACATTTTAAAGTATTTGTTATAGTGTCATGGAGATCAGCAAATGTATTTTGAGAAGGTAGATACTTAAAAACAGTGCTTCCCTATGAATTTATGAATAATATATACTACAAAAGATCTTTTAGTCACTATTTTATATTTGTGACAAAAAAACAAAAATACATGTAGACAAACAAAAGCAATGTATTTTATGTTTGTTTTTGTTTTTTCATGTTTGACAAGAGCAAGCAGGATAGTTTTGAGATTATTCATGTTTTTGTTTTATTTTGCTTTCCTGATATGCATTGTTTCGCTTAAGTGTTTATCATGTTTCTTTTGTGCATTCATCAAAAGAATTCTATTTTGCCATTGACTGATGCAGAAAGTTTTATTTTTTCAGAAGCTCAAAAGTATTAAAACCAAAACAAACTTAATGTTTTAAAAAGATTAAAGAAACTCTTTTATTAGTGTATTTACTCATAGCAAACACAATTTTTACCAACGCTCTTTATTATGGAGTCATCTTTCTTTTCTGTTCTGGTTCATAGTCTTACCATTATCCTTTTTTTTTTCTTTGAATTTTTTTACATAAGAATATCTACCCTCTCAGGTATGTCACTGCTATTTCTTTTGTAATCAATATCTTTTACAGTTTTTGAGAAATTTCACATCAAACGTTCTGCTTGAATTGTCATTCATTGATATTTATGTATACAATATTTGAAAAAAGTAAAACATCTGGGCCTATAAATTAAAAAGAAACTATCAACACAAATCTGTTATTACTAAATCTCACACTATGAACTCCATTTATTCATTTAAGGTTGACATAACTATTTGTGTGTGATTTTTTTTTTTTTTTTTTTTTTTTTTTTAAAGCATATCACCCCAAGCAAGGCTGGAGGCCACTGTCACGCAAGGGGTTATAGAAGGGTTGGAGGAAGAGCAGATAGGAGTGGTAAAGGAGAGGATATGGAGAAAGAGAAAGACTGGGTTGATCAAGGCACGGGGGTTACAGAAGATTTGGAACGAGAGCAGATAGGAATGAAAGGTGAAAGCATATGGAGAAGGGAAGTGGATAGATCAAGGCAACTGGAGATGTCGATTGAGTTACTTACATTTGTGTGTTTGTGTGTGTATATACACATGCGCGCACACACACACACTTTAAATTTTCTATAATGTGTGTGTGTGTGTGTGTGTGTGTGTGTATATATACACACACACACACACACACATAGACTCACATACATTTAAAATTTTCTATAATAGGTAAAGAGCTCTCAATATCAGGCATAGTGTTTTTGATATAAGCAGTATAGATATAGAAGTCAACTCTGTATTTTAACTGCCAATTTCATATCTTAAGTGGTTATCAGATATTCAAATAATGATTCCTTAAAGCATGAAACTGCTAGTCACTGTACAGTGTTGTTTTCTATGTCTACACTGTTTTACTTACTTCTGTGGAATCTGTACTGAGCCACATTTTCTTCCCTGTTCACCTTCTGGCACTGTTTAAATTTCTCATTGGATACTAACCAGAGAATGTTTGGATCCTTGGGGTGCTTAATCTTTGTTCAGCAAACACTTTGACTTGATCAGAAGGTTTTTTTGGGCCTTGTCTGACATTCTTGGGTCTTGCCTCCTTATTATACTGCACATTCACTAAACCTTGTACACCACACGTCTGATAGTAGATCTACACCTTTGAGCTGCAATGGCCCTTATCAATTTACTTGACAGTTCTCATAATATTTGAACACATTCAATATTTTCTTCCTTGGTCACAGATGACACATCCCTGACAGAGGTCTCCACAAGGCTGTTACACTGAACATAGCGTGCTTTTTTTATTTCCTGGGCTAGATAGGAAGCTTTTATGTTTCAAATTATATCTGAAAGAGAAATGAGAATGTTAAAATTTGGTATATGGTGTGCAGTATTATGATAAATTATCTAACTTATTTATGTCCCATGAAAAATATGCTCTCAAATACCTAGCACACACTGTATGTATTTTTTCATACACATAAATATAAATGAAACAAATCCATGTTTTAAATATTTTCTCTCCTGAAAATGTGCTAATATAATTTGACAAGAGACATTGAACTATTTTTTCTCTTGTATTTTAAGTAAACAGACAAAACAATATTCAAAAGAATGTATAAAATACAAAACAAAAATATAAAGATGTATATGTGCTTATTATCAGTGGACTGCTGAAAAGTTCTAGAAGAATGACCTGAAATTTATATGCTATTCACCCTACATTTCAACACACTTGGCTCTTCATTTCTCAAGTTTCTTTAACCCTTTCAAAAAAATTCTGATATTTAGCATTGAAATACTGATTTTGGGAAGTATCTTTTCAGTATCTCCTCCTACATGTATGTACACTGGCATGCAAATCTTTTGGACTACCTTAGTAAATTAATTACTTTTGTTGATTTTACCACTAAATTGAAAGTTATTAGCAATATTCTTTTCTCGGTACGTTTTAGAATCCTTCATTATCAGAAAACAAGACACTGCATTTTTGTTGATGCTGTATGCTGAAAAACAGAACATCTTAAATGCACTGATGTTGAAAAATGTCATATAAAAATAGTGGGCCATCTGCTTTTTTCTTAAAAAGGAATTGTTTTTGACTTTTTTGCAAAAAGTTAACTTTATTATTACAGTAAGTACAAAACATCAAAGTATGGAGTTAATTAGTGTTGCTGTCTATGTTTCAAATAATTGCCTCCATGTGATGTAGTTGAGATTTTATCATTTGGTATTTTTTCCCATTCTGCTTGATAATAATCTGCAAGCTCTTGGAAAGTGCATAGTTTTCATTGGAGCACTTACTTCTTCAATTCCCACCACAATGGTTCAATTATATTGAGATCAGGACTTTGTGCTGACCAGTCTTCCAAAAGTTGAACATCTTCATCCACAAGAAACCTTTTTGTTGCACATGTGTGGCAAGGAGCACCACCAAGCTGAAATATTTCTCCATTTACATAGTCTAGTCTAGGCCATAGTAAACTAATACAGTTTTCACTGTTTAGGTTTCCGTCAAATGTTAACAGTTTTCTTCTACCATCACTTATGGCAAACTCACACCATTATGTGTTCACCACCAAATTTTATAGTCAGACTAATAGTGGTATATCTGCATTGTTTCTTTCTTCCACTGGTCTTCTTGTATATTCTCTGTCATTAGAATGGAACTCTATTTTACATTCATCAGTAAAAACTACTTTTTGCCTCTTTCCAGCATTCCATGTTAGATTTTCTTTTGAGCAATTCAATCTTCTATTCTGATGTTTTTTGGTTAATGATGTTTTTTTTTAGGTGAGGAGGTGCTATTATATGCTCATTCAAGTTACTCTTACATAATACTATGCATACTGTATCAACTGAAACCTCACTGTTAAATCTGCATTCAATCCTCACTTGTCTGGCTGTTAATTTTGTATTGCCTTTCAAGATCTCACAACCTTTCTTTCATCTCTATTATTTCACTTTTGTGATTTAAACCCTTTCAATAGCAGTTAACATCTTTTGGATGGTTTGAACACTGTTTCTGGAAATTCCTATCTGCCTGGCTATTTCTCATTTGGTCAGATTTCCCTTTAGTCGCAAGCTTCATCTTTGTTTCAGCAGAAAATTTAGCCTTGGTCTTAGTGATAAAAAAGCAAGCTAATGTTCAAATACAATGTTTTGCCAAATCACTTCACATAAGATGGAACAGTTCCTACTTAGAAATTTGCATATTATCATGACATTTTCATTTCAGATCTTTCATTGGCCCAAAAATTTTGCATTACCTTTATTCAGCTTCAAGCTGCTTAAAGCAGTGTATCTTCTGTTACACAGCACTTATGAAAATTTATTTTCCAGTCCTCAAGATACACATAAAATATGCTGCTAAGCAATCTTAACTTCTTAAAGGTGTCTAATCATTTTATGTAGTTGACCAAAAACTTTTGCACATCAGTGTACTGTCATACATTTTTGTGTATCCAATGTATTTTTTACTCTTTTGAAACTTAATTGTTAACTTCGATTCTCCCTGTTTGTATTTGAGTGGTAATAGAATCCATTCCCAAGGGAATTAGTTCTCCTTGATTTCTAGCAAAATAAATTATCTTTTACTTTGTAATTTGATACCATTCTACTGCTGTTGGTGTAGAAATCAATGATTTCAGTATCCCTTTACTTCCAGTTAACAACACCATCTTTAAATAGGGCTTATAGAATCAAGTGAAACAATTACTTTACATTGTTGAGAAGGCAAAGGCCAGTCTAATTCATATTTCACTGGCTTTTATTGTCATCTCTTCTAACTGGCTCAGTGCTTCTAAGCAAATTTTATATAAACTAGTTGACAGTATAGATTCATGGCTTTGATTAATGTTGCATCAAATAATTTCTTTTTTATCTGAAATATTTTTTAAAGGTCTTATTGAGTGTCATTACCAAATTTTCTCATGTATTTGTTAGTTACAGGCATTTTGCTTTTTACCATTGTCATGTCTTTACAAAGATCATTCTGGCCTGTTGTTTGCTTGCAAACCTTAAACAGGATAGTCTTAAAGAAATGTGCTCCCAAGCTGGCTCCTGTTCTCTCCAAACTATTGCCACACAGCTTCCTGCTTTCCAATTTGCTGGAAGTCCTCTGCTGTAGTTCCTGTTTTTATGAACTCTGGAAAAACTGATGACCTCTCTAACTATTGCCCTATTAGTCTTCCATTCTGCCAGATCTACTGCTGATGTGCTAACAGCCATCACTGAATATGTATATTGAGCACTTGATAATAGTGGCAAGGCTCAGGCTGTGGCGAGGGCATTTGATAAGGTTTGGCATACTGGTCTTCTACACAAGCTCCAGGACTTCAGTGTTACAGGATGATTGAGTTGATCCAATCATTTCTGTCAGGTCATGGGATGAAGGTCATTTTGAATGGATTCACTTCTAGATCCTTTTGCATAAATGCGGGTGCCCTCCAGGGCTCTATCCTGGATCTTGTACTGTTTCTGGTCTTCATCAATGATCTTCCTGATGGCATCAGTTCCCAAGTAGGTTTTTGTACAGATGACACTATCATTTGCTCCTACCCTACCATCTGCTGGTTGTGGATGTTTCTTCAGCAATTTATAGGACTCATTTCACTCAGAAGGAAATGTCTATGTGCACCCTAATACTGTCAACGATGACAATGATTTAGATATATGTATGAGTGAATCGAGACATTGTCATGTTTCATAAAACCATCATATATAGTTTATATTCTGCCAATAATTTAACAAGAATTATCTCTGACTCTTTCTGAGACATGATTAGATTCTAATATGCCTGTTATCAGCAGCAACAAGCATTATATTGTATCTCTAAATAGGCTGCATATGTGACAGATTGGGTTCAAAATATGAACAATTCAGAATTTGCATGTATATTCATACTTAGCAAATAAATCCTGTTGTAATTGTGGTTGGGTGGAATGCTAACATGATTCTATGTACAACTCTTAGCTGGACTTTCCTTTATAAAAGTGAAGATTCATCTTATTCAGAACAGCAGTCAGTTTATCAGAACATCATATTACCTAACTTGTGGACTTGCATCTTAAGTCACCATTTGGTCACATCAATTAGAATGTTAATGCTTGGGCATGTGTGAATATTAGTTTACGTTTGTGTGTGCATTAATATGTGAACATGTTTGATAGAGATCAGTTTGTTTATGGATGGAAGTATGGTTTACCATTATCTTAGAGTCAATGTAGCATGAAAACTATTTTTAGATAAAAAGAGGTGTAGTGTTTGTGAAGAAAAGCTTAAAAATATAAATTAACATTTGGCAAAAAAAAAATTAGAGTGGACACATTAGAATATGCTATTAATTAATTTGTTTCAGACAAAATAAAAATTATTGAAGAAAATTAAGATAGTGCGTCTACTGAGTGGATGTCAACTTAAAATTTAACTGTCTTTTAATTTAATAAGGAAAATAAAAATTACACGGCATTTAAAACTTATCAAATTATTAATTGGCAACATTTCTGTTTGTATGCATGTATAATTATTAAGTTATTAGAAAAGTTATACTCTTCAAGTAACTCACATTCAAATAGAGCAGAGCATTTCCTGTTAAATATTTGAACACATTTTGTGTCTATTATATCCATGCACTAGGTATAAATAGCAGGACAATGTATCAAGTAATCAGTCTGCATGATGGTCTGAGTAGCAGACAGGCATAACAGTCAAAGAAGTAAGGGAGGTTATTAAGAAATCTTCCTATGTCTAGTCTCTTTCCTGCTGTACGAAACGTGTCTTCATGAGAAGAAACTGATCTAAAAAAAGGAAAAATAATTTTGTTAAAACACCTCAACAATTTCTGTAATATAAAAATTTTGGGTTTATACTCAATTTGCTTTCTTTATTTCCTTTAATTTTTCTTTGTGGATGAGTTGAATATTTTTACAAGGCCAAATTTTCTTCAAACCTTCAATCTTTCCACAGCTGGCAACGTATGTGCATTGGTGAAGCAAACCACTGTTGATATGTTTGATCATTCACAGTACTTTTACCATAAAAAACTGCACAGATGTTTTTTTTAAACATTTCAATTCCATTTTTACCATTCTTTAAATAAAAATAAAAGCATATGGTAAAATGGTAACTTATTTGTGTGTCTTTCCTTAAATTTTTAATGTTAGAATTTAAAAATAAAACAAAAACATACTGATATGATAGCAGTCACAATAAAAAATGTATATATAGATTAGTTAAGAGGAAGCACTTCTAATGCAATTATCAAATTTTCAGGCTCCCCCATATCTCAGCATGTAAGGTCCTTTGTTAGACATAAGTTTTCCCCAGATCATTAATAGGAATGGGCCATTACCCTACTGTGCTGGCCCAATGCATGTTGGTAGGGGTGGATGTGACTTGTTTGGGTGATCATGTCTCTTTCTGATTCATGATTGCCTAAGGGTATTTGTATGTAAGTGAATGTAACAAACCTGACTGGAATTTGAACTCTACTCTCTGATTTCTCATTCCAAGCCATTACATTATCCACACATTACATATCCAAGCTTACAGTACCTTGTATTTCCAAGCAATTACCCATTTATGCACTAACAAGTCTTGACATTGCTTAACTTCAGTGATCTAATGAGAACCAGTGTTTCAACATGATGTGTCCGTAAGTCAGTTTTGGTATAATTATTAATTATAACCAAAGTTTTAGATTTCCTACTTTCTTAAAAATATTGCTGTGACAATATGGCACTGAGAGATGAAGTGTGATGGCAGTGTGGCACCAACAGTATTAAGATGAAAATAAAAATATTGTCCTTGAAATTTTCTCTGGATGTTCCTAAAAAGTTAATTCTAGTGTTTATTAATAAATGAAAAACAGAATAAACTACAAAATGCATATGTAGATGTCTGGGTATCAGTATATTGTATTGTATAAATGCCAATATAAAATAGAATATACCATATCTGGTGAGATAAAGAAAAATGTTCTACCATTTGTCTGAATAAGTAATAATATTTACCTCAGACTGTTTTAAAACTATGCTCTGCCTCCAGCTTTAAATATAATCTCTCAAATCAGCAATTAATCTAAATTGCCTCTCACGCACTGCCACTAGGGTTTTTCATGGAAATCACTCTAGTACCAAACAATTTTCAAATTAATTCTATACGAAGGAATGCTGAAAATGTATCAGCATGACCCTCTTCCAATAATCTAACCAAATATTTTGGCATCCCTTCTTAGTTGGATGAAACTTTTCAGCACCCCACTTTCAATTTTTGGCCTTTCACTAAGCTTAAATGCAACTAGCAAATTATACTAGTATTTCGTAAATATTTTGTACTGAAATGAGACATCTTCTTTTGTACTTGTGCAACCTATATGCTGTCAAATACTGTATTTTTGTATGCTCATTAAATATAAATAAACAAGAATTTAGGTGCTTGACTCAAGTGCTTAATATTCGTCTGCGTTGACCATTCAAGGTGCCAAATTCCATTTTAAAACATACTTTGGCTATAAGAAGCTGTAACTGAAAAAAGAAAGATTTATATGCAATGGCAATTTGCTGATTTTTATATTTTTCAGGCTAATATATGAATAAAACATGTGACCTGTATTTTTCCCTTTTAAGTGCATGTTTCATTTATATAGTCTCTTTTTCTTTCTCTCAGACAAATATGCACACACACACACACAGTGTGCATGTGTCTATATACTGCTACATAAAAAAGTTAATGAATATCTGCATTAACACATATCCATTATTTATTTATTTATATATATATATATATATATATATATATATATATATATATATACACACACACACGTACATACATATATAGAGGGGGCGATGGATAAATTGTCTAAATTACACAAAAATGAAAATAACACTAACGTCTCATTTTAACAGATATATTTACCAAAATTACACAAAAATATCTTGAAATACGAAAGAATAAATTTATTCAATCAAGTTGCCATTAGCTTCAACTATAGCCTTCAGACAACTTCAGAATCTCCTGCAACTCTTCTGTATGGTCTCTTTGTTTAAGTTGATGAATGCTGTCATAATCTTTGCCTTCAGTTTATTTTTGTAGTTACAAGTAGTTGTGTTGGTCTCCCATTCAACTGCATCCCACATAATAATCAAGGAGTTGCAGTCTGGCGAGTTAGGTTGCCAGATGTAAGGGGTGATGTGGTCACAGAAATTGTCTGACAGCTATGATTGAGTTGTCTTGTTTGTGTGGCATGGTGCAGTTCTGTTGTCAGACATAAGATCTTCCAGCAGCCACCCTCTTGACCCAGGGTAGCACTACCTTCTCAAGGCACATGCTGTAGGCCTCAGTGTTAGGTTTGAGGCCCTCATCAACAAATTCAGGAGTTCTTTTTTTTTTTTTATCAGAAAGATCAGAGTGTTTTTTCCAAGCTGTCGAACTTTCGTAATCATCATTAGACCCATCCAACTCTTTACAAATCCTCTGACACCCAAACATTCTAAAATGTTTGTATTGGCGCATCCGTTGTGGATGCCAAGCAGGCATAGCATGCCGTTCCCTAATTTCTGATGGAGTGAATTGTGTTATGGTGTGCTCTTTTTCTCAGACAGTGCCCGACTGACCCCCCTATACTGTGCAGTTGACAAAATCAAAAACAAATAATGCACATGCATGAAATTAAAAATATAAAATGGCGGCAATTTTCCCACTGCACCCGGTATATATGAAAAATATGTGTGTGTGTGTGTGTATACACATATACATGCAGGGAGGTTGAAAATATCTCAGCTTGAATCACTTCTCCAAATTCTACCAAATATCAATTTATTTTAGAACCCCTTCTTGGTTGGGCTGACAAATTTTCTGCACCACCTTGTTCTGAAAACTAAGTGCTGTTTGGAATTACTAAAATGACCAGTACCTCATAGTCAACAGTTGATGTCAATAACATTGTCAGGATGAAACATTCAAACCATGTCATGGACTCTTATTGGAAAGATGTGCTACTGTTATTCTCCAAGCTAGCTCTAATATCTACTCTGTGCCATATATGTCTTGGCTCAAGAACAACTATCCAGAAGACAACTAGGGTGCAGAAGTTCTGCAAAGGTAACTTGGCTGATTTTTGTCCAGTGGACTTTTAGCCATCCTCTAGCCTTAGTGTGGGATGTTTTGAAACAGGCCACCAACAACGCCACTCACTCTCAGTAACTTCCATGAGAAGTTGGCCAAAATCTTTAAAGACTTTATGACTAAATGTTGCAAAGCTTTTCAGAATTATGTTGAGGCTGTAACTGAAAATAATGGAAAACATTAAATAATCAATTTTGATATTATATCTGAGTTTTATCATATTGTATTAATAGGCTTGTGCAATTAAAAACAAATTTGAAATCCACAGTAGTTATCCAAGTTTTACTTCTTCTCCCTGTAAATTTCAACAATATAGGGACCTTCCATATGAGTGTTACTCTGAAAGTATTGCCTCTTATTTTTATGGTGCTGCTTCACATCATCAGAGATGTATATGGGTTGTAATGACACTAACGTTTGAACATTGACCTCAATAGCTTATTTCTTTGCAAGTGTTTTGTTCCAAAGTTTTCTTGGCAGAAAACAATGAATGATGCTCTCACTCTTGTTCTTGATATAACTAATGAAGCCTTTCTTTGTTCCCTTCCCCACTAGAGCACTGCCAACATTCATTGAGGAAAAGATGGTCTACTGAAATCTCTTTCATGAAAAATTCATTCACTGTTTGAAAAATCTGTTTTCCTGTTTTGTTAATTCTCAAATTATAGCAGAAAAGAAAATGTTCACTATATTCATTTTGAGTTCTGTATTGAATGAATGTCATCAAGTGATGTTGTTACCACAGTCTAATGTTTCATCAAACTGCAGACAAAAATTCTCTCTTTCTGATACCAGTTGTTCTCTAATGCATGTGAGCAGAAATTTCATGAATTCTTCCTCTGACTGCATCATTTGATGATGGAGTCATTCAAAGTTCATCAGTGACTGCATCACTGCACATGATTCAAATCATCTCAATCACAGCTGACTTGACTAAATTTTTATCAAATGGTATGACACATTCTGGTTTCTCCAAGAAACAACAAATGACACCCAAATAGGTTTATCATGAAACTTTTGTTTCTCCTAAAACAGCTGGTTAATTAGTATATAACCATTTTACTTGATAGTCCTTTTACTTTTTTTCACCATTCATAATGCTTGGGTGTTTCTAAATGACGCTAAAACTTTGGTGTTTTTGTATGAACTGTGATTAGATTAATTGCTAGAGACTAGGCTGAAACCCTCTGCAGACTGGAAGTTGAGAAATACTTTTATAGATACACAAGAATTATAGCAAAAACATGTGTACATTTAAAGGAATTATTAAAGTGCCAAATCCTTTTGTATAGCAAAAGATTTATGCAAAAAACTTCCTTCAACAAAAAATGTATACACATGCGCACACATTAGCAGAGATATTTGGCCTTGCCTAAGTTTCTACATATCTAAAATGAATACATTCACAAGTTTATTATATTTGATTTCCTTTAAAATGTTCATTTTATTCAGAAATGTTGAGTTAGGATTGTTGTATCAGAACAGTTCATGAAATAATTTTATTTTATGCTTATGTAAATTTTACAAAAATAGAAGCATAAGTAAACAAGTGCAGGCCTTAAAATGAAATTTTATTCTTAAAACTTGTTTTGCTTTACTGATAAATATCCTTTTTTTTCAACATCCTGTGTATGTTTACTGTATATGAATTCTTTTTCATCGAGGACTCTTTTCAATGTCAGTTTTCTAATTATCCTATTTCCATTGAATGCATCTACATGTCTTATGGCAAGCAAATATATATATATATATATATATATATATATATATATATATATATATGGCATGTATGTTGCTATAAACTAGGTGTAGCAAGTCAATCAATTTGAAATATTTTACAAACTCAGTTACTCTTCTTGTTTGTTGACTATTATAATTTTTTTACAAACATGTTATTTGATGATATCTTTATCCTTTGCCTTTGTTTTAAAATTGTCTGGTAGGCAAGGCACACACCTACAAATCTGGGTTAATGTCTATATGAATTAAATAGATAAACTCAAATTTAGATATATAATTGATATTATATACAGTTAGAACATGCCTGCATTTATAATTAAGCACCCAAAATATAAAGTTGGGTACTGAAAAGTTCTTGGCTTGACCAAGAAGATATTTCCCCAAAAAAAAAACCCCAACAAAGTTTGAAATGTAGATTGAATCCAGAACATTCCATCATTACTCATAATGTTTGACATGTGAATATTTGTATGTTTTTAAAGGAATAAAACTATATTATACACAAATAACAAGAACATTGATAATTGATTATGTGCTAATAAAAAAATCATGTTACATGTATAAATTTTTATTTTAAGTGTCAATATCCAAAGTTTGTATAAATTTAAATAACATTGAAATAAGTAACTATGTAAATGATAAATTACTCAACCTCTCTCCTGTCAACAGTTGTAAGAAGAAACAAAAGAAGATTCTTGTTTGCAAGAGATTCTTGAGAATGATTCTTTTTTTATGTTAGATATTGCTGCACAAGTTCTATTGAACTCAAAAACCTTTTGGTATTTATGTTGATATTGGGAAACTTTTTTGTAATTCTTTGCCTTTCAGAGCATGAAATAAAAGAATGGAGAAAGATTCACTCTTTGAATTGATATAGAATTTTAGTGCAAACGATTTACTATAGTATGTCAATGTTCAAATGTTATATTTTACATTCTTTCATTGTGTTCATTTCCTAAGGAATATATAGTAAATAGTTTTAATGTAGAGATGCATTTGTATTGATTAATTGGTGAATTGAATTGCAAATGATTTACTATAAAAAGGAATCAGTTCAAATGTAATATTTAGGAAAAAAAAACGAATAATTTGAAATCTTTTTGCAACACTATGCTTTTTAAAGAAAAACTTCAGTAACGGAGCAAAATTTAAATTAATTATTGGTTTTTTGAACTTCACAATCAAAAACTAATGCTATTTAGACTTTATTTGAAAACTTTCTTCTGTAATATAGATTTTGAGTGATAAAAATACAGTTGTAGTAGATTGTGTTGAAAATACATACAGACCTCACATTTTTCTTTAGATTCTTTATAACCAAAAGCTAGAGAGATGATGTCAACAAAATGATTGTGTTAAACTCACAGAAATCCCTTAGTTCCTTTTTTTTTAATTGTAAGGCTATGATCAGGTTTTAATAGTGTTTAAATCTTCACTGAAGCAGAAAATCAAAGATGATAAAAAGACAAACACTATTCTCTTTCATCTGAATAAAAAGACTGTGTTACTTCTCTCTCAGAGTCATTTTTTTTTTATCTGTTATATATCCAACTCTCCTTTTCTCCAAAACTTTAATTATCACCCTTTCGTAATGTAGGTAACAATACATACTTCATTTGACTAAACAATTATTCAAATAAAAACCATTGTTTACAGTTATCCATCATTTTGTTATAAGAATGAAAGTTTAACTTTGGAATTTTAATCTTCACTTTTTTTTCTAATTTTTATGGCTCTGTGTCACATTTTTAGATTTCAATAATTTCTACTGAGAATTTACTTGTAGAAAATTAATATAAATATTTAACTATGAGATATATATCTTATTGTTGGTGGAACTTGTTGCCAAATATTGGGGTGCTCATAGACATTTCCTTCTGTATGAAATGAGTCCTATGTTGGATCTGAAGAGATGTCTGCAGCTACTGCATTGGTAGGGTAGAAAGATTCAGGGGATGGAAAGTGCTGGCTTTTCTTTGGGCTCTCTTCATCTCTTCTATTTGTCTTCTGGTATTTTTGAAGGATGTTGTTTTCTTTGGACTGCTCTTCTCCAATTAGTTTCCCAATTGAACAGATTGATTCCTGTCCCCTGGAAGGTGATGTTGAGCTGATCCTTGAATTGACAACATGAGCTCCATGTTGTTTCTTGCCAGATGCGAGCTCCGAGAGGAGGATTAGTTTACGTAGACAGGTGTCTGGCCCATTGTAGTAGGTGGCAAGTCATGACAGTTTCTAGGCTCTCGATCTTTGCGTGGAGGAGAATTTCATTGTTCATGATCCAGTCTTGCTACATGTTCCTCAGGATTTTACAAAGTTTTATTTGATGGACTCTTTCAAGTTTGTGGATGTCTCTTTGGTAGAGTACCAAGGTCTCATGGGTGTACAGAAAGGTAGATTACAACAGCTTGGTAATGAACTTGGTGGTTTTTGTTAGCCCAGCATTGCCAAAGACTCTTTTGAATAGCTTCTCATATACTACAAGGGCAGCCTTGATTCATCTTTTTCAGTGAATGCTTTTGATGTTAGTACACTATCAAGGTATGGAAATTGTTCAACATTCTGTAGGTCCATTCTGTTGGTGATGATTTTGACACCAGATGGTGGGTGATATCCCAGTTGTGGTTGGAGCAGTACCTTGGTCTTTCACCACGTGGATGGTGAGTCTGTAGCTCATATACACTCTGGAGAAGTTGTCCACTCAGTTCTGGAGGTCTTCAAATTCATGGGCCAGGGTGCAATTCTCATTGACATATTGGAGCTCTGATGGAAGGCAAAAAAAGTTCTCTTCTATGACTAATTGAAAAAAGTTTTATTTTGGAGGTGTTAAAATTAATTAGCCATTTCTTGCCCCAGTTAACAGATTGTGGGTCATTTTCAAGATCAGCTGCCAATGACTTTATGAAATCTACCAGACTTATCATTAAGATAGAGGAGTAACTAGTTGTCATCAGCATAGATACTGAGTCAAGAATGATATCAAGAAGGTTGTTGAATACTAGGAATAAAGTAGGTCCAAGGATAAAGCCTTGGGAGACACTAGCATTTATACAGAAGAGGGGCAGTTTAAAACAACTTTAATTTTGTGATTTGATAAGATTTAATTAAATGAAAGAAATAGCCAGAAACACCATAAAACTTTAACTTGTGGAGGAGAACAGCACGCCAAATCCTATTAAATTCCTTTGAGATATTAAAACCCAAATGGGAGCTTCACAATTCTTTTCTAAAACTTGATAGATATTTTTTCTGTTAACACACTGGCAGTTGACCTAGAGAAGGAAAAACCATATTGTTTATCTGATGTTTAACCAATTTAGAGTTGATTAGAGCTTTTACTATTTTGTCAGAAAGAAGTAGAACATTAATAATTCAATAGTTTGAAGAATTAAACAGTTTGCCTGAGTTTTTAAAAACAGGAACCACAGAAGATTATTTCCAACAAACTGGAAAACAAGAATCAGCAAGGCATCTATTGTAGAACTTACAGAGAACAGGGGTCAGTTCAAAAGCACATTTGTTTAGGACAATTGTGGGGATGCCATCAAGTCCACATGCATGATCAAGTTTGTAGATGATAGCAGAAACCATGGCCCGAATTATATACATATCACTCAGTAGAGACTCAGTTCTAAGTGGAGTCGCTACTGTGTGATATGCATATAACTACATTCATGGTTCCCTCTATCATCTATAAAGTTCTGATGATATATGATGAAACCCCATTAAGTATTTTTAGAAGAGGAACTGATGACTTTAAAGAAGTCATCAGACCTAAATCATTTTTCTTGTACTATATTTTCTTTATGAAAAAATATTTTATTGTATCTTCAAAAACGTAGTTTGTCATGTACATATAGATCAAATGCAGACAAGGTGACTTTCAGAAAAAATATAAAGCTAAAAATGATAATTATTACTGTCCTTTGATTGTAGTTGCTTCCCTGGAGTCATTTTCTAATTTTTTTTTCTCATTTTATATTGCTAGTTACTATCATCTTGTTACCTGTTAGAATTTTCCACCCATGGCTGACTCCTCAGTCTCTCTCCTCCCCACTGACACAAAAATAAATAAAATACTGGTTTCCAACCAATTATTTTTTTCATAGAATTACAGAAATGGCATTAAGAGAAATGCTTGAGTGAATGGCAACTCACACCTGGGGGAAATCACTTGCTTCGGAACAGTGTAGATGCGTGAGGCAGTAGGAAGGCTTGATATTCATAGTATATTTACCTGTATGTGTGTGTACTTATATGAGAAGTGAGATCAATATACAACCAGTTTACTGTGTAATTGTATGTGGACATGTACAAGTCTATTAATTTACAATATGTCTTTTTGGAAATATATATATATATATATATATATATATATACACACACACACACACACACACACACACACTGTATACTTGTATATGTTAAAACTGAAATATACATGTTTGTCTTGGTTCATGCACACCTATTACAAAATTCTATATTTCTTTGAGACACATTTTGCTTATTGTGTAGTATGTCTTTGTGACCACAGTCGGTTCATTCTGTTTATAACCCAAGTGTTGTGTAAGTTTTTTGTATTTTTAAAGGGATGAAAATTTAATATATGTATAGTGTATGTATGTATGTATGTATGTATGTATGTGTATACTTGCAGAATATGTCGTAGGCTTCTCTTTTACAGAGCTTTTGTTATCACAGTTTTTTTTTAATTACAACTATTCATGTAAACATGCATACAAATACATTATATATCTCTACCTGTGCCTTATTTGGACAAATTTTCTTTTTATTGTATTTTCACACTCACTCCCTTCTTTCTCTCTTGCAGTGAATAATGTTTTTGTTTGCAATAAAAGTGCAAACAAAAAACAAACTTGTTCACATAATTATTAACTCAATAAATTCAGTCATACAATGATCATTATGAAACTCTTTTTTTCTGGAGATTTACATTTGTCTGATATAGACCCTTTCTATGTAATCTTCATTTCTTCAAGCTGGGTTTTACATATATTAGGATGTATCTTTATCTCATAAAATTTTGCATATTTCATTTAGTCTTAAAAATATGAACTTATTCCCTTAAAATATAATAAAGATTAGGGAATGGTACTTGTTTTAATTGCATTTAGAATGTGTTTGGGCAAAAATAAAACAAACATGTCTGTCTGTCACCAAACTCCTGTCAGTTTCTTTCAGAAAGTCTTGTTTCATTTTTATGTGCAAATCATCAACATTGTAATAGGTTTTAGCAGTAGGACTTTAAATAGTTGAATAGCTATGAACAATGTGGCTCATGGCCAAAAGATGGCTTTGTGTGTGTGTGTAATGTATATTGTTAGGGTATTTAGAATATTTTTCTCTGCAAAAACTGTTATCTTTTTTTGTAGCATTGAGTGTGGAGATATATATATATATATAATTAATTTATTTTAGGATATTAAAACATGTTATAAAAATCGCTCTACAATTGCAATTATGAAACAACACCATAAATGTGTCTCTTCAGGTGATGTTAAACTACTGGCATGTAGTTTAACATTACTGGAAGAGACACACACACATATATATAATTTTGAATCATTTCACCCCAAGCAAGTCGGGAGTGCCACTAGTACGCAGATGGTTACAGAGAGTGAAAATGAGAGAAAAGAGTGGGTATGGGGGTATTGAGGAAAGGATAAATCATAAACGAAGTTCAAATCAAGATGGTGGTTGACATTGCATTTAAATTTTTGAAGGGAGTTCCACTGTCGGGAAGTGTGAGGAAACTGTTAGAGTAGAAGTGGTGGTTACATTTAACTATTTCAATAGTAAAAGGGGTGGGACTTAGATGCCAATCTAGTAGTGCGCTTAAATTCATGTAGTCGAGACACCATGGAAAAGAGCTTGTCAGAGCAGTTGCCATGAAAATATTTGTAGAAAAAACAGAGGGAAGCCACATTTATTTATTTAAGACCTCATTTATTTAATTTTATATTTATATATATATATATATATATATATATATATATATATATATACACACACACACTGCAAATCTATTTCCAGTTATGGTATAAATAATTGTACAAGTAAATATAAATTCTTGAGGGTACTGTTGTAGAGGTTAGCCAGTGCTTACCTGTCTAAGGTGGATAATATACTTTAAAAATCAACTTGGAAAACCTGCACTTGTTATGAGGTACAAAGAAAAAGAGAAAAAAATGAATCAGGAAATTATACTTGAAAATTAAACAAGAAATTAATTGATATGGATAAAGATTTGCACATTTCCACATTAGAAAATATGCCAAACAAACATTCACTAAAATTCTTTAAAATACATTTCCTTGAAGAATTTAGTAAAATTCAAAAATACAAATTTAAAAGTTTCAATAGGAGAAAGATATTTGAACAGGGTGGAAATACCCAGTCATAAACTAAAGTTAAGGACAGCATAATAACAAGTAATTTATTTGAAGCTGATGCCATTTTACTCACAAATTTGTACATGATGATTTTCTCTATTCATTTCAAGCTGAATAGTCCAGCAGTTAGTATTTTGAATGATCTCCTTTGCTTTTGGTTACAGCTTGGATGTACAAGGCAAGCTGCGAATCAAGTAGTCAATAGTGATTTCTTTTATCCAAACTTCTTTAATAGCTTTGCTCAGTGCTTCGATACTCAAAGATTGTTTTTCTGCAGCTTTGCTTTTGACAATCCCCTATAAATTTTCAGCTGGGTACAGATTTGGGCTCTTCCCCTGCCAATGCAGTGTTGTCACTGTTCAAAATATTCTGAACCACCTTTGACCTGTGGAATGCATAAATATTGTGCACTGATAAATGGACATATGCAATTCCAGTTTTGCCTGCAGTTGTTTCACATACATTACACCATTCATCTTTTTTCCTGGAGGCATGTAGAGTCCAGATGTTCTAGATTTGGACATGGTGCTACAAATCATTTGGCTTGGTAGGTGCTTTATAGTCTGAATTGTATACTTTTTATCACATTTCTTAGCAGCAAGCCTTCTAATGTTTCTTTTATGTTTACTGAACTGTTGCAGAGTAGATTAATCTAAAAACAATTTTGTTCCAGTCTTCAGCTGCCCTCGTTTATTGTTTCTTAGCAAATGCCATACGCTTGGTTTTCATAGCTGCACTTAATGACCAAACTCAAATCTCAGACAATGTGAAACTGCCATAGAACTGATATTTGTACTATTTTGAAGCAGAGCAGCCTATATCTTCTTACAAGAGCTTGTGTAGCAATGCACTTAATCAAATGGTCATCTCAAGCATTGGTATCTCTTGGATATCTGCTTCTCCCCTTGTCACTAAATGTCTCTGAATTTTAGAAATTCACAATAGCTGTGAACTCTGCTGCTTTGTTACAACCAACTTTTATACTAATTTCAAATTCAGAATAGCCTTCATCATGTAGAACCATAATTTGGGCCTTTTGTGTAGGTACCCCCCCCTATTCTAAGCTTAATTCATTACATCATTACTATCATAATGGCAGCTAATTTGGCAATAGCAAACATTTTCGGACCATAAATCATGTGAGAATGGCTGGTACAATAACAAAATGTTATTGGTTCATGCAATCTCTTATACAACTAATGCAAAAAAAAAAAAACCACTAAAATAACCTTGTTATAACTAAATTAATGACTGTATAAAAAATCACATGCATAAACAATATTGTCATATGGGGATTTATATTTTTTAATGGTATATAATTTTGAAAGCAATATATTGTTGGATAAAAGAAACTTTGATAGAGAGCCACATTCATGCAGTACTCAGTGAGGATTAAACTCATTGGCATGAAAGATTCTTTCTAATCAGCTGTTACTCCAGTAAATCACTTTTGGATTAAACCAACACAGAAAAAGTCAAAATGTCATTGAGCACTATTTTAAATAGTGTTCATTGACATTTTGAAAATGTGATTTGGATGAAGACAAGCTCAAACTATGCAATGATTGGTCGGATAAGCTTTTTCATCATCATTGTTTTAGCCATTTAGTGTTGAGAGAAATGTACAATCAATTTCATGTAAAATGATATTTTTCATGCAAAAGAATATGATCTTAGTTGTCAAATTAATACTCATGATTTATTTCAAAAACTCTTTATTCAATACAGTAACATTATAAACAAAACTGACAAAATATTACTGATATATTTCACCTAATAGACAATGACTTTCTTGGTCAATAACTTCAAACATTTTATACAGCTATTAAGTAATTTGATACAAATTTCATTTAGCATATTGTTCCATTCTTCAAAAGCAAACCTTTCTAACTCTACTAAATTTGAAGGTTGACTTTGAACAATCCCTAACCTCTGGCCACAAATTTTCTATTGGAATCTGGTTCAGACACATTGCAGGCTGAGATAAGACTTTGTTGTTTTTGACTCCAATTTTTCACCAGTGCATTTGGGTGTTTAGATTCATTACCATGTTGGAAAGTGAAACATTATATTCCATAAAGGTACCTGGGAAAATCTGACATGGTTTCAACAACTTTAAAACAAATGGCCTGTTTAATTTCCACTAAAATATCCTCAAAATCATGAGATAGTTACTGCCCCTAAAGATAGTGTTCCTAGGGTTCACAGTTTCTACCCTTTTTCCTTCACACTTGCTATGTGAATTTAATCTTAGTGTCATAACTTCATAAAAGTTCCAAAATTGTTATTGTTTCTAAGCAGGCAGAGGCAAATTCCAAGTGTGCTTTGTGATCATTTCTGGGATGGTAACTACTGAAAACATATTTGCATCATTGTTGGACAAATCAGAATGATAATCAGCACACCTTTTAGGGTGTTCTTGTATTCACAGACAATATTTCTTTGTAATCCTAGAAAGAGTTTATGCTTAAGGCCTCTTCAGGAAGAGTTACAATGATTTTTGCCATACGCTCCAAGACTTATTTGTGAATTACAAGTGTTCACACTTTGCTATTTTAAATCCACAGACAACTCTTTTGCTATCTGGTTTGAAATGAACAATAAGCATATTCATTAGAGTAAGCCTAAATTCTTTATAATCGTATATACAGCCTGATAGACTACAATGTCAGAAAGTTTATATAAATATTATATATTTGATGTAATTCATAATTAAAATAATTTTCTGACATAAAGATAAGTTTGTCTTTGTCCATTTTTTAAATTTTGCATTTACAATACTATGTTTTTATTATTGTAAAAAGTACAATAATTATGGCACAAGGCCAAAGGGGAAGTGGGGAAAGAATGGTCTTTGCTATCTATCCTAGTCCTAGTTAATCACAATCACGGCCCATTCTTTCAATATAATTTATATAATTATCACAAGAACTCATCCATCACCATTCAATCCTGCATATACCACAATACCACATATTCAATGACCTACAAAACACCCCATGATATAAAACTCTTATGAAAGTCCATAATATCTTTTTTTCCATAAAAATATATAAAAATTTAATGAATCATGAAATGAAGGAGTGAACCCAGAAAACTAACAAAAGAGTGTAACAAAACAAAAGAGATCTTAGTCAGAACTGTCCACTCCACAAAATAAGAGTGGCCACTGTATTCTGCTTATAGACAGAATCAAGAAGCACACTTACTAATGGAGAGGGAAGGGTAAAAATAAATGCCAGAATGGGAAAATCAAAGTCTGACCTACCTAAGATGAGAAAAAGAGGCCAAAAACAAACTGGAGAAGTTGGGAATCTTGACATGGATCGTAAGAAAAGAAAATGCCTGGAACAAGCTGGGAGCAACACTTATTCACATTAACTAGGAAAACAAATATTGTCTAGCTTAACCAGGGGAGGGATCACGGGAAAATGCCTTGTTGTGACCAAGTGGACTTAAAAAAGCAACTCGAGTATAGCCCCTTTCATCTGAACCAAGCTCGCTATTTTCACTCACCTTTTCCTGAAATGTGTCGGCACCAAATGCTTTCTATCAGTTCGCATCTTTACAAGCGGCATCCTTCCAGGCATCTAACCACAAACCAGAAGACTTGTTGTGGTTAATCTGGGACGTCGTGACCTTTTCACACTGTTCAAGTGCCTTCTGTACCACCCCAATGTCGCTGCGGCATGACACAAAATGGATACATCATCGGCATATGCAGAAACCCTGGCTCAAGCCCCACCAGAGACAATGATTCTATGTAGGGCTGTTCTTCAGCTGAGAAAATAGGTTCCAACACCAAAGTGTAAAGTAGGGGAAACCGTGTGTAACCTTGATGGACCAACTGAGACAGCACAAAAGCGTGCGACTGTTTTTCATTCACCTATACCACAGCACAGGAGGCACAATATAGGAGGCTAATCCACTTTCAGAAGTTTGGTTTGAATCCAGCATCCTACAGGACAACAGCTAGGTACTGATGGTCAATCCTAGCAAATGCCTTGGACGGATTCAAATTGATCAGTATGGCCTGCTCGTTGTCTTTTACACTCTCTAGGATCGTGTGAATCAGATGCAGGTTGCTCTGAATTGTTTGTCCCTTCACAGCAAAAGTCTGCTTTGATCCCAACAGAATCTTGGCAACTGAGTGCAAACACTACATCAGGATCTTGGCCAAAATCTTTAGCTCTGTGTTTAGCAGTTCCCACCCACCATCCTTGCCCTTTTTCAACAGTGTGATCACACCCCTGGTGATCTGATTGAGGATGGATCCCTGCCGAACCAGTTGTTGAACACAATGGCCAAAATCGGCACAAAAATGCGCGACAACCTCAAATACAATTCATAGGGTAATCTCATCCTCACAGCTAGCTGCTTCAGTCGGTTAAACCTGAGGAAAGTCAGCCTAATAGCTGCGGAATTCATTGTCACAGAGAGCAGGCTCCTTGGTAAACCAGCTCTCAAAATGCTGCCAAAATGTCTCACACATGTCATCTGTCAATCTCAGAGTACACCCTACAGGGTCTTGACCTCACGAATGTATTGATTGGAACCTCAACAGATCTCTTTCTTGCACAATTGTGCACTCGTGTTCATGGCTTCGTTAGACCTCTTGTTTAACCTATGCCTAACTACCTGACCCTTGTAGCACTTGCTAGCCGACCACTGACCAGAGCCTGCTCAGCTAAACCTATCTCTAGGGAACCCCCACCCCCCAGCTTCCACTCAGGAGAGACTATACTTGAGAACCTTCACCTTATCTAGTGCGAAACGCTGGCTATATTTGGTGGTGAAGGACCTAATGCTATCCTTGAGCCTCCCCCACTACCTATTCCCAATACCTGCCTCCACTAGTTCCTCTTGCACTCGTTTAATTAGCTCCTGCTGGAAGTCCTGCCTGTCCAGTGTTTAGCCATTCTAGGCCTAGCATCTAACACTATCCGGGCACAAGTCTATTTTTCGAATTGCCTAACCAGTGGAATGTGGAACAATATAATAAGTCTATATCAGCCCTTCTCACTAACATTCTATCCAAGTAGCTGGCTACCCAGTTAGACAGCCACTTAGCATTTACAATACTATTGAATAAAAACTTTGCAATGATTCAGCATTTATTCGCACCATCTTTTATATATAAAAACAACATATGTTTTAAAAATTAATTATGTTATTTTAAATGAAATTAATTGTAGCATACTGATAATTTTACATTATGAATATTAAGAAAGAACTTTAGCTGAGTTCACAGCTGGCACACATATTTGAAATAATAAACTTTACAGGACTGAAATAACTTTTTATGCAATTGACAAATAATACCTCATTTAAAATTTAGTGCAAAACAAATAATTTACTATACAACATTCAAACTTTCTTACACAACTGATTGCATATATGATACTGCTTTTATTCAAAATATTAGAGCACCTATAAGGAGAAGAAAAAAATCTGAAGTACATGTGTATTCACTGATATTTGAACAATTGGTGGAACAGGACCATTTTTACCAAACTAGTTTACATGGAGATGACAGATATTAAGCTGATTGTTTTAAGATTTTGAGCTTAGATCCAATTCTGAAAATGGCTTATAAAATAAGCAATGTTGTCATTAGAATAAATGAGTTTATTCCAATATAAAAAGAAATGAATTATTTAAAAAAATAAGTTTTGAGTAATGATAAGAATTGGTTCATCATGGAACAGTTTGATTGTAACTGTATTAATGTAACATTTTAAAGAAGTCTTTAGTAGAATTTTGTTATATTGGAATGAGGGTTCAGATGAAAGGTTTTGATTGTGGTTCTACAAAAATATGAATAGAGCAAGGGTTTCAAGCTTTAAATGTTTTGTAAATCAGATTAAGACATAATTATGGTTAATTTAAACATAAAAAACCTAAAATATTCAAGCCTATTCTCAATTACAGTGTATTTGATGTTTTTGCTGTTCTCAGGTATCCTCCTCAAATTTGTTCTCTTACAAATTATCTTAATACTCACTGATTCATCAATCACTCTGTTAGGATAGGAAAACTGTATTAATGCTATTTACTGACAATAAGGAAATTTGTTATGCCAAACTTTGTTGCAATTTGCAATCTAATGAATCAGTATTGAACTTGAGATCACTTTATACATATTCGTATAACATGTATAGATGTCTTGTAGATCAGAAAAGTTAAAAACAAAAGATAATACGAACATGCTGAAACATATTTGTAAAAAGTATACTTGTATATAAGCCAACTATATGTATAATGTAAACCTTGAAGGTTTTTGCATGAATTTTAACCCCTTCAGAAAAAATTTACCTGTGTATAGAGCAACCAGACATTGAAAATGCATGCACCTCTTCAAAAAATTTATTGTGTATAGTGTGACTTTCTTATTTTTGTATAAAAACTGATCATCAAAACTCACTCTATACTCGAGTATGTATGGTAGTCAAAAGCTCATATAAATAAACATCACAATATTTACAAAATCGACTGCAATATCCAATGTGTTATCTATAGTGATTTATATTCTGAATATTTTTGGTAGGAGAATGGTGTTTATCATTTATAATACTGATAAGCGATATAGTATACACCCAATAATTACTGATTGAATCAAGCTTATTAGGTTTGTTTTTTGTTTTTTTTAAATCTCCAAGCACTCTAGCACTCATTATCATTATTTTCCTTTTTATATTGACAAAATAGTTTTGAGTCTCAACTGAGGGAATCCTTTGAACAGGCTTTAAAGTGTTAAATCTTTATTCCCTATCATTTGGTGGCTTATTTTGAGCCTGGAACTCCACAAATCCTAGACTTGGAAAAGAGAATTTGTCTTGAAGAAGATGATAACCTTAATTCTTACTCATTTTTTTTTTTCATAATTTAAAAAAAAATTTTTTTTCTTAATACATATTTCGAACATTTTAAAGTGTAGAGATGTGCCTATCAGGTGGTGCAAACAAAAACACAGCAAAGGAAATAAAAGTAGGCATAATTAGATTCTGCAAATGCTAACTTAAAAATGTAGTCAGATGAAGATTATAAGAAAAAGAAATACATGTTTTTAGTGCAGGTGTTGTTTTTTTTTAAAAATATTGAAGGAGTGGGAAAATTTTATCATCAAAAGGTCAGAAGAACTGCTCCCATCATTTAGTAACAATAACCTAAGGGTGGATGAGTTTTTCAATTGATACGAATCAGGTGAAATTTTCTATTGCAAAATGGAATGTCATGGCAGCAATGGATGCTTTATGCGTATCGTGTGGATATGTGCAGAGTTGTAAAAAAAATATCCATGTATGCAAAAAGATATAAAGCATATTTTTAAAAAAAAGAAAAAAAAGATTTTCTTTTTTTGTGGGTGTGTGGTCTGCTTTCAAATGTTTGTACACAAACCCTGTGATTTATATGGGAGCTTTATTTATATATATATATACATACACATACGTGTATTCATTCAAGCATATGCAGTTACAAACATACATACACAGCTATGTTCATTTGTGCTCAATCACACACTCCTTCATGTGTGTCTGTAAACATTTATTCGTATTGGTGTACGTTTGTAAGAATGTGAGCAGCAGATATTTGTGTGCATGTGAGTTGATGTGTTATTGTGGTTCGTGAATGTAGACAAAGTCTTACATAGATGTATGTTCAAAAGCAAACAGCCCAATGCATGTGCATATTCAAAGACATGTTCATGCTTGTATACTTGTCTATGTTTTCAAGTGTCTTGACCCAAGATGGGGTCTCTCTCCATCTCTCTTAACCCACCCACACACTGCTTAAAGCAAATATTTCAAAAGACTTATTCTCTGAACTGCAGTGAAGTCGGAGTAAACAATTAATGTAATGAGCAGATTGTGCAACTCAAGTTGATGCATACTAATAACATATAACAAGTGCACAAATGTATGCAAATCTTTAAAACTATTTTTAAGGCTATTCTTGTTGTTTTCTTGCTTTTACTTTACATTCAAATAAAAAAAATTAGAGATAAAGTGGGCAGGCGGGCACCTTTGCTCTTAGCTTCAGGTGATTTAATTTAAATACTATCATTAAGGTTTTATGGAATCAAGGTTATTAAACCACTGTTGTTACTTGAAAATCAGCATCAAACAGATCCATTGTCTCCATTTTTATGAAAGGTCTCATTGAAATATTTGAATAATCCTACATTTTTGTTCATGATTCATGCACTGATCCGCTGATGTTGGAGAATATCAAGCATAGCTGAGTTAGCGGATTGTTAGGATTAGCCTCGGTTATTCAAGGCTGGCTTTTCAAGTATAGTCAGTTTTAGTGTTTCAAATGGTTTTTACATAACAGGCACTGATTTATTTCTCTTAGAGTATTTTTTTTTGTTTTGGTTCTGGTTGGTTGATTTATTTTTGTTCTCAAATGATGCGACTTGTTGGTTACAAATGTTGAATGAAATTTAATTTTTTACTTATGGAAAAATAGTTCAAATTATATTGCATTTTGGTACAATGTAAGCTGGGTTTGTTAAATCTCCTTGAGACACTGAAGCTTGACTATACCTGTCTGTTCATCATGAGATATATGCTGACCCTCATAAATAAGCAGTATCCAATCTTATACCACCACCATTTTTAACATGTTCTTGGGTATACAGCAGAAGTTTACCAGTCTCTACTGTTTGGTTGAAAACTAGATTTAATGTGTCATTATAATTAGTTGTCCTGGGTATGATGTTAAACTGCATCCAACAGCAAGGCCTCTGATCAGGAGGTTTTGAGGAGTGTGGAACCACCTCTTAATTGCTGATGTTCCCAGGTTCACCCTGACCCAGGGTGTTAGTACCTGTTAGGGTCCCAGCTATGGACAAATAGTTAACTCCCAGTTTAACTCACGTCCTAGGTATAATGGTAAACTGCATCCACGTCCATGGGTATGACGGTAAACTGCATCCGCGTCCTGGGTATGGCGATAAACTGTATCCAACAGAAAGGCCGTTTTTTTAAAAAATAAGGTTGTCTGCTATACGTTTTCGAAGGAATAATGTTGCCAGCAGTGCGTTTTTGAAAAACAATACTAGCAGCGATATGTTTTTTGAAAAAATATTACCAGCTATACGTTTTTTAACAAAACCTTATTCAATGGAATTGCAACTGAGGTCAAAACACTATGAAAGTGTAAAAATAGGTTTTAATACCAGAAATTCTTTGTAAAAAAAAAAAAAAAAAAAAAAATGATTACCATCAATACATTTTCGAAAACTAAATGTTGCCAGCAATGCATTTTGAAAAATAAACATTACAAACAATATATTATTGGAAAAAGAAAAATATATATTACCAGCTATACGTTCTTGGAAAAATACTATTACCAGCTATATATTTTTGAGGAAAGAAATATTGACAGAAATGGATTTCTAACAAAGCAAAAATATTATCGGGGGAAAAAAAAAAAGTTGTCGGAATTAAATGACCCATTGAGGTTGATATGCCGTAAAACAAATCAAATCATTATAATTAATTGATTATTCCTAAGAGTTCCAAAAAACATGTTTATCCTTTTAATATGTTGTTGAGAAGCATTCATATAACCCACGGTGACTAATGTTCATGTTGTCATTGATTAGTTAGCTATATTGTATTAGGAATTGAACCTTCTGTTTTATTACTTCCCAATCAATACATTAACCACCTAGATATATTTATCTTTCACTTGAACCTAGTTTCTGTTCATTTATGAATAGTGATTTATAAACCCCACAAAAATTTGAAAAATGACCTTGAGTGACCCTGTGTGAAATATGTTGCTGTTGTGCTATCATAATAGAATTAAAGGTATCAGTTCTGATTTTGAAATGTTGGCACAAAGGTGTGGCAGTCCAACTCTGATGTCATAGATGATCTTAGTGAATACACTCGTTTTAAAAATATTAACAAGTATAAATATTTAACTCTGCCAGTTATTTTCTTTTCTTTTAATCTAACTTTGAAGGCCTAACTTCCAGCTTCTAATAAATAAGAGGCCAGCTGTTACAAGAAACAATATAAAATACTGTCCCTCTATTGCTTTTGATAACAAATTAGTTTTGGCATTAATATTATCACTTATAAATAGAGCCATTTTTATTCGTACATAACCTGATAGTTTAAAAATAAAAACGTCACACACGTCTTTAATGGGATTAACAAAATTCAAAGGAAACAATTTTTTCTTTATAACCAGTCATTGATTTGTATTATTTAATTTTCCATATTTCAGAATAATGAAACTTTAAATTTAGTTGATTTAAAAGTATCCTTAATTTAATTCTGAAGTAAGTTATAATATCAAGTAAACTGAAATCCAAAAAGATTTCTACTTCTACTTAATGAATAACAACCCAGGTGAACTGCAGTAACTGATGTTGCAATGTCAATAATGTTACCCATGTCGGTTGGTAATTATGGAGCACAGTAGAATTCAGTGTACATTTTAACGTGTATTGAATGATGGGTATTAAATGCAATTTGATGCAACGTTTCCTGTCATTGAGTACTTACAATCCTTGTTAGTTGTATTATTTGTGAGCACCTACAGCTTTCATGTGCTGTTGATATTTGTCCTGAATTTGGCAACATTTAGACTTGCCAGCTCATAAAAATAGGGGAAGATTGGATGTGAAACAAATTTTGTGATTGGCATTTATTAGTCCTTCTACAAGCCATGACATTGGCTAGAATTGAATTTTTTTTTTTAGGTGGGTGTGGGGGTCCTGTTCATAATATAAAGTCTCAGATCGATTCCTGATTTTTTTAAAGAGCTATTTGTACTTTGTTTTGATTTACATGTGTCAGATTTGAAACTCTGCTTATGTCACTGGTAATTACATATAACTGAAGTTGTTTTCAAATATTTTTTGAATTTTTAAAACTTTTTTAAATAGATAAAATAGATTAAAAAAAAGATCACTGCATTTTCAATTCTGACAAATGTCATGGCTTGAGGAATGTATAATGAACGCTGATCTACAAAAATCCCTCACCTCCCATTTTTTCCTGTTTTTGCAAGCAAATCAGTCAATTTAACTAGTGTCCTGAATTCATATATTCCTGGTACACTCTTCTTACTTAATGTTGACTAAGAAAACCTTGATCTGTTGCCACCTTGGAGATAATGTCTCATTTTCCTGGCCCCCTTAAAGTATTAGGTCATCCCATAAGTTCTGTCCAAATTTTAACTTTTTGTTAAAATGAACGAAATTTAAAGACTATTTTATAATGTCTAATGGAGCTGAACATTATTTTTATGTTTAGATGCATTTAAACTGATCAAATTTTATTTCAGAGAACAATAAAATTAAATTTTGTTTGATTAAAACCCTGCTAACAT
The DNA here is from genome assembly GCA_964036315.1 of Acanthosepion esculentum. Taxonomy (NCBI): domain Eukaryota; kingdom Metazoa; phylum Mollusca; class Cephalopoda; order Sepiida; family Sepiidae; genus Acanthosepion; species Acanthosepion esculentum. The sequence continues at coordinate 66,194,819 of OZ038480.1, read as the reverse complement.
GGAAGTACCCAAGAATCATTTGAGGCACATAATGCTTTATGAGTTCAAGAAAGGAAACTCAGCAGCCGAAGTGGCTAGAAACATTCACTCAGTTTATGCAGAGGAATGTGTGAATGAAAGAACTTGCAGAAGATGGTTTGCAAAATTCAGAGATGGAGATTTTCACCCTTGAAGATGAAGACTGAACTGGATGTCCAGTTGAGTTTGATGAAAAGCTTCTTGAAGCAGCCCTTGAAGAAAATCCTGCTTTATCAGTTGAGGAATTGGCAGTGGTTCTCAGTTCAAACCATACAACTGTTCATCATCATCTTCAACAACTTGGAAAAGTTCCTAATCTTGGAAAATGGATGCCTCATGAATTGTCTGAAAACAACCTCAAGTCCCGAGTTGACATCTGCTCTTCTCTCCATTCTTGCCAACTTGTTTCACCATTTTTGGATAGACTTGTGACTGGCGACAAAAAAATGGATCTTTTTTCGAAATGTTAAGTGTCGTAGACAGTGGCTTGGTAAAAGGGAAGGACCCCAGCCACAGCCGAGAAGGGAACTTTATGGGCAAAAGGTTCTTCTTTCAATCTGGTGGGATTGCCAAGGAATAATCCACTTTGAATTCTTACCACCTAATGCAACAATTAATGCTCAAATATACTGTCAGCAATTAGAGCATTTGAATCAAGCTTTGAGGAAAAAAAGACCTGCTCTAGTGAATCGAAAACAGGTAATGTTTCATCAGGACAATGCGCGACCGCACACAGCAAGAATAACGTCACAAAAGATCGAAGAACTTGGTTGGGAGAAAATTCCTCATCCACCTTATTCTCCCGACCTTGCTCCTTCAGACTACCATTTGTTTCGTGGCTTACAGAATCATTTGGAAGAAACAGCTTTTGTAACACAGGAAGAGGTTAAAACTGACATTTGTGAGTTCTTCGAATCAAAGCCAAAAGAATTTTACAGTAATGGAATTAGTAAGCTTGTTAATAGATGGAAGGAATCATAGATAATCAGGGAAAATACATTGTTGATTGAATCTGTAATTAAATGTAACATTTGGTCACTTGTTTTCTTTATTCAAAATTTGGACAGAACTTATGGGATGACCTGATAATAAGAAAGTATGTCTGGTTGTAAATAAAATCCATGAATTTGTTGGAAATTAGTTTGTGTTTCCAATACGAAAATAAAAGTTAACAGATATGGGCTTTAAGGGATCTTAACAAGAGATGTGCATTTCTTAAATAGGGTAATCAAACCTTGCTTGGCTGTGAAAGCTTTCCATGACTGTGCACTAGGCTTGATGATGGTTTCCCCTATTAGAGGGCAGTACATTTTCTTAAGACTCTTGAATACAGAGGCTGGAAAGCATAAATTTACACTGTTTAAAAAACATGTTTGTCTACTCAGATATGCTTATCCACTATATATAAAATAATAAGAAATAAAAAACATACCACTAGAGAAGCAACAGTGAAAATCAGACAGATTACATTTAACACAAGCAAACATTCCTTCTAACTGAAAAGGGAAAATGACTTAAACTTAATATAAAAGATCTTAAGCATTCACAACTTGTAATCTGGATGTGCTTTGCTAACTACCGTGAAAAATCTTTTATAGTAATTCTGCACATATTTGATTTGTTCTCAACTGAACTCTGAAAAGCAAGGACCAATAACCAATTAGCCCTTTTTTTGTTGTTTCTTTAATGTTATATTTTTTTAATCAATTGCTTTATGGTGAGCAATATTTTCTTTTCTTATCCTTGCTTATTATCTTCTCTTCATTTTTATATATACATATATATATATATATATATATAGAGAGTTTTTAAAGCCCTAATAAGTGCAATAGCAAAGGAGGAGATCATGTTGAAAGATATTTGTTGTGTGAAATTGATGCTGAGCACAATCATTATGATCAGTGATATGTGGCAAGTATGACAGCTGTTGTCCCATAAGCACTGTGCATGTCAGAGGTATATATGTGAGTAAACCAACCCTATGTACTTTTAATGCGTTGAATGCCACCGTTTTGAACAAGAATGAAGATTTTTAATTATTATAGCCAAAGTCTAGGTCAGATCATTTCCAAAGCAGCACAGCTTGTGGTGTGTTCATGTTAAGTTGTGGTGACCATGGTCCAGTGAGGTGAAATCACCAACCAGGTTTCGGGCTGGCCAAGATTTATTGATGCAAGAAGTGAGCAGATGCCTTCTAATCTGGTAAAAGCTAACAGAAGTTCTACTGAAGCACAAATTGTAGATAGCTTTAATCAAGGTAAACAAACAACTCAGTAGAATAATTCTTGTAATGGGCTGTGTACCTGTATACCAGTCAGTACCCATGCTAACCGATGTTTCATGCTGAAAATGAAAATGTCTACATTGACCATATCTGAACTAGATTCTAGATCAAAGAAAGGAAGTCACTTAAACTAATGAGTTTTGTTTTCTCTTGAATATGGCTGACACTAGGTTATGTGTATATCATTAACCTAGGAAAGTGATACCAGCCGAATGCACTATAAGAAAAGAAGCTGGTTTGGTCAATATTCTGCTTGGAAACACAATGTCTTACATTTTATGTGTCAGGTCCAAGGTTATCCTTAATTCAGACCTGGGGTTCACAACTGACGGTGGACATGTGGAGACCTAAATTTCTACTAAATAACAATTTCAGAGAATAATTTTAGAAAGGAACTTGTTAGTAGTATCCAATAATTAGTTAATTAGCAGCTAATATTAGAAAGCAGCTTACAATTATTAATTTCTACTAAATAACAATTTCAGAGAATAATTTTAGAAAGGAACTTGTTAGTAGTATCCAATAATTAGTTAATTAGCAGCTAATATTAGAAAGCAGCTTACAATTATTAACTTATTTCCATAAATGCTAACATACAAAGAAAGAACAAAAATAAACACTTCTACCATAAAATAACTATTTACAAAAATGACTTTATTTGCCATAAATTAAATATTTTTAAGAGATATTGCGAAAATAATGAGTTAATTTGTTTATACTAATTGATTACAGAAAATATGAAATTGTATAATACAACTGGAAAGCAATTTCAGCATTTTATAAAATTGTATATCAACAAAGTCTGAAAATACTTTACAACAAATGTGAATTTCAGAGAAGCAATAATTTTGATAATCTTTACAAAGTTTATTGTTATTTCTGTTATATGTACAATTAGCTTCACAGAAGACGAAGAAAAAAACTTATTTCACTATGTTGCAATAATAGATATTACCAGTATATAGAGTTTTAATAACACAAAATTAATTAACAAGATAATTTGGGGAGTTAACCAGTTAAATATATATAAAAAGGTGGGAAATTGAAAATAATAAGTATCTGATAAATATTTCTCTGAATGAATAAGTATGTACATATTTTTATTACTTGAAAAAATATGAACTTTTCATTCTGATTGGGTAAACTAAAAGAGAATTGTATAAACATTTTTATCTTACAAATAAATTTTTAAGATAATTTCAAAACTTTTGGTGCTGGTTCTTGAGTTGTCTTAGGTGAATCAAACAAACAATAATTTTTTAAAAATATATTTGACAATATAATCCTATGCTGTCTTTTCATATTGAAATGATACATATAAGAAACTAACAAGATTTTTGTCAAAGAAATTCTGCAAGTTGTCATTTTAACAACACCAAGCATTATAAAACAGAAAAATTCCCATTGAACCGTGGTATCCAGTGGAATTTTTTAAATTACCACAATCTTTTTCTTTCAAGAAATGTTCATATTCTTGAAAATAAAAACTATTATTATTAAATATTGACTGTTATGTGGGACAATCTTTTCTTATAGCATGCTATATACAAAAGTGACATTTTAATATCTTTAGGGATTCTAGTTTCAAGGTCTGGTAAATTAGCAAATGTCCACATTTTGAACAATTATGGGCTGGATCAAAGTTCTATTCTTTCATATTAACATTTAATTTAAGAGATAGTTTAATTTTTTCAATAACATTTTAAACTGTTATAAAATATGCACCTCCAGAAATTTGTTTTAATTTTCCAAATTCATTTTCTAAATAGTCTGTGGTAAATTCACCAAACTAAACCCAGTGTTTAGCAAATATCTGTAAACCTCAATTAATCCATTGCATGTATGGTCAGTGGCTAAACTCGTGTCTCTTGTTAATGATTTCATTCTTTTTGTCATTTCCACAAAATTAGAAAGAAACAACAGATGCTCATCATCTGAATCTGATATCACTTTTTGCAGTGGATCAGTTTTCTTAGTCTCACTATATATTTCTTTGATAGATAAATTTCCAAAATCTTAATACTTTTTCAGTGAAATTGTTTCTGCAGTATCCACTCTATTTAATAATGGATGTGTTTTAATGGCAGCAACTGTTTGATCACAAAAGTCTTTTAAACAATAGGAAACGTTTTGTTGTTCAACAGGTTTTGGGTAAACTGCTACATTAGTTAGTTTCAACAGTTTAGCAAATTGTATTTTTTTTTCATGCTCAAAAACACCATTTGCAATTTCTCATTTTGCTATCATATTTTTGCCTTCAGAATAAAACAATAATTCAGAAGTAGGTTCAGTAATCCAATTATTCCAAATATTTTTTAAAAAGGTGGGCATAATCAAAAAGTAAGTGACTTTTAGTTATCCAAGGCTTATTAAAAACAGTGTGAATTTAAAAAAAAAAAAAAGATTGATGGGTTCTGTTGTTGTCACATACAATTTCAATTACTTGACCATTTAATTGTTTGATTGCATCAACAATATATAAAACTTTTTCATATAAAAAGTTGCCTCTAATTTTGCAACTGGGATCATTTTAAGTAAAGATTTTGGTCCCCCATTTAAACATTTTACCATGATGCCTGTTTTTGCTAATTCCTCAGAATTTTCAGACAAACTAGATAAATTTCCTTTATGATATTGTAGAGCAACTTTGACATACACTTCATCAACTAAAAGAATACACTTTTTCTGATTTTCAGGTATATTACTAAAAATATCACCAAGAAAATTAAAATCATCTAACTGTCTGTTATATAATGACCAATATGTAGCAAAATATTCAAATGCCCTGATGAGAATATCGGAATCATAATGTTTAGTCCCAATCCTTTGTGGTGACATAACATTAATATAATATGTTCTTTTAAAAGCTTTTCTTATTATCAATTTTTAAGTTACTAAGATAACAAATTGCTTAATTGATTTGTGACCAGTGCTGAAACATTGATATTCAACTTTTTGAAAGAGAAAAGATTGTGTGTGTGTGTGTGTGTGTGTGTGTGTGTGTGTGTGTGTGTGTGTGTGTGTGTGTGTGTGTGTGTATATATATCAGCATAGTAACATTTGAATCTCAAGTTTTCAAAAATTTTAATTAAAAACCTTGGAATACAATTAACTTGTGATAAAATTCTTAATGACATTTGTGAATTTCACACCAAAAAAGTTTAAAGAAAAATTATGAAAAGTGACAATAAATAAAATTTTTACTATTAATTAAACAGCATATTTATTTATTTATATCTACCATGCTGAATATTTGAGAAATCTTGTTAGAAGAAAAATATGCATCCCCTCTGTGTTCACCAGCACTATTTGGACCAGCAGGTTCTTTGTGGCCGAGAGGTCAAGGCACTTCAGATCTAATAACAGTTTCCTCTAGGAGATGAAGGTTTGAATCCTGCCACAGGGCATATATTTTTCTGACAAGATTTCCCAAATATTCAAATAAATAAACATACTGTTTAGTAAATAAATAAATAAAAACAAAGTATCTACTCAAATACTGGTATCCACTAAAAATAACATTTAAGCAATAAATTAAAAAATTTGAGAAAGAGTGTGTGTGACTTTTATTTGTTAACAAGTGTTGTCAGTTATTTGATTGTTAAATAATTTTACTGAGCTGAGTCTGAACTGGCCTGTTTGCTTTCTTCTGTAACTTTGTAGTAAAGTTGATCTTAGACTTCCATGCAAAGCAGTTGGCGTGTGTGTGTTTTTCTTACAGTTTATTCACTTTTATCTATTATGACAATTTTTTATGTGAGTTGAGAAAATTTTATAAAAATCACACCAAGTTCAGATTTACCTACATGGTTTCTTTGCTTATTCTGAGATATTGTACAGACTTCAACACCATTCTGACTTAGTTTCACAAGTCTTACTCCCTTTCACTCTAAGCAATGAGAGAACATAACATTAGTTAGGTAAATAAAGAAAACATTTTCAATGATAATAATGTTTATCAGTCTTTTTAAGTCAATCTATAGATAAGGAAATATGTAATTTTTAAGTGTATCCAAAGCATCTTAATTCTTGTGTAGGAGTGTCTGTTGACCTACTAGAATTTACTAATTGTAGATGTTTCCTTAAATGTGACTGTGGTTGGTTAAAGTTTGTTCAATCTGATAAAAATGCCATTGTACTGATCATGTATTGCTAAAGATTTTATTTTATTTCATTTGCTAATCTTTTCTCTAAAACATATTCTAAACCTTTCACTGCATCTGATAAACTGTTATTGATAAGAGGTTGATATGGAAGGCCAGAGATTGATTTTTAGTGTGCATTTTATCCAATAAAGGCCATGTCTTGGAGAGACTTCTTTTTAATCATATATCCATAGTTTTAAGTTTTAGCTACTGAGTAACAGATATTTTTACAAGAATGACATAAAATTGTACACATATAGATGTACCTGTTTTTTTTTTTTTATCTCTGAACAAACTTGAGGGAAGTATTGTCTGAAATTATGAGATAAATATTGTCAAAATTCTAGGAATTATTTGAACTGGTATCTTCATCTCATTCTTACTAATCTGGCAATCTTGTATGTCATATAATCATTAAAGTTGTTCAGGATGCTTTTTTTTCAACACTCATATGAGAACAATTTATGAATCTGAGCATGAGAAATTTTATATGCATAACAAATCTTTAACATTTTGATTTGTGAATTATTCAGATTGGAATGCTGGCAAAATTTACTATAAAAAAGAAACTGTGGATGCAATTATCAAATGCTACAGTTGCATAAAGAATTCCAGAAAATGAAATAAATTTCAAACAACAGTATATCATCAGTGTCAGACAATACAAAGCTCTTCACTTCAATCTTTGCCTTGAATTCAACATTAGATGACAAAAGCCATCCCCTTCCTGACTTCCTTCATCTCACTGAGCACAATCTCAGTAATATTTTCATTACAACCAGGAAGTCTCAAGATTTATCAAAACTTTTGATCCTAAGAAGGCCACTAGTCCAGACAAAATCCCATGGTTGCACTTAAGAATATTAACCCAGAATTATCTCTAATCTCAGCAAAATTATTTAAACACTTCTTCAAAGAGAAGTCCTTAAGTCTGTGGAAGGTGTCAAGTGTATGTCTAGTTTTCAAGGATGTAGGTGAGGGCTCACCTCCCTCACAGTATACTCATCAATCTCCTTAATATCATCAGCAAAATCTTTGAAATAAACATGAAAAAATATACAGAATAGAGGGAAGTTCTTCTGCACTCATGCGGATTTGTTTACTTTTTATTAAAATGAAAAAAAGAAAGGGAAAAAGATCTAAAGTGATACAAAATCAAAATTAATGCAAAGAAATTTGAAATAATTATTTATACTGGCTTTCAAAGGAAGAAACCCACAGAAAATTAGAACTCTTGATAAATTTTCAGTAATCTAAAGAAAATTCAAGATTTTCCAATGACCAGTTGTCAGTAATAAATTGATGCAGAGAGATAACATGAGAATCACTATTGGTAACCTTAGCTGTTAGTAAACCAATTAAATTTTCATGATTTTTTGTTGACCCACACTAACCAAATATCTTTTCTTGGCACCTTGTTTTGGCCTGGTTCAATTAGCTTTATGATTAATATAAGTAATGTGATAGATCATTGATAATAGCTCTTAAACTCTTTTTTTTCTCTCTCTCTATACACTATCTTACTCCCAGCTGCTACTTTGAGCTTTTTACTCTATCTAACCACTCTCGTTCTTGTTTCTCTCCACTCTCTCCCCATCTATCTAATTCTCACCTTCAACCTTTTTGATCCTTACATGATCCCTTTTGTTATTTTTATTTCCTTTCTGTTTGATTTTCAGTTTCCCTCTTAAATTCTTTTTCATTTTCTACTTTTCTTGTTTTGCTCTATTTCCTTATCAGCTTTCTCTTTATTCAGGATTTCTTTACTTAATCTCTTCACTCAGTCCTATGCATACGTATTTGTCTCTTACTTTATATCTCAACATTTCCTTCTATCCAGTACTCTCATTGCTATTTGTCCATCCTCAGATGTTGACTTCTGGGAATCTGTCACTGCAGACTACTCAATGCTTGAATCTTCTCATTTAGTTTGTCTATTAGTTATACATTGTGTAAGCAATGCTTTGAAACGTATTTGTATTCATGGCAAAATTCTACAATGCTTTCTTGTTAGCCAAGTAATGTTCAGTAACTGCAGGTGTATTCTTAAAGTTGGGATGGGTGTTGATCAAACTTAACACTTGTGTGTGTGTATGTATGTGTGTGTATATATATATATATATATATATATATATATATATATATATATATATGCTAATAATGTTTTTAGACTATTTTGGCATGTTCAAAGTTTCTTAACTCTATTGCTAAGTTTTCAATGTATGTTTGGCTACTTGGGATTTAAGCAATTATTTTCTGCTTTAAGATATAAAGTTCTTTATTTTCATTTGTTGTTGAGTAATTTTATCTTTGTAAATTTCATTTCCTCAAAACACCTTTTAGTTTTAAATGGTAGCCAAGTTTTAAATTTATATATATGAAGTTATATTTCTTGTATATTAAAAGCACTATGAGCATTTACATAAATTCTATAAAAGATAAGATACTTGTTGTTGCTTTAGGAAAATTTCATGTCAGATCCATACATGCAAAGATAATATTGAATTTGATTATATTGGAAAAATATATTTAAAAAAAAATGTCCTTTAAATCTATACTTATGAATAAAATGGCATTTTGTGGAAATTTCCTATTGGCAAATTGAATCTGTTGAATTTCGTGATTGTATCAGATGTTCTCTTCCTAAGGTCAATTGATTTGTGTTTATGCAAAGATAAACTGTGCAAATGAAAGGGTGCTGAAAAGTTCTTGGCTTGACCCATTTCCCAACATCTGATTAAATGATAGAATGTCAAAACATATTTCTTGGTTAGCCCTAGGACTTTTCAGCACCATCTTGTCCTTATATATATATAATATGTATGTGGGTATATATATAGTTAGCTCAAGTAATTTTCAGCACCCTCTTGTCCTCATACTCACACACACACACACACACACACACACACACACTCTCTCTCTCTCTCACTCACTCTCTCAAACACACAAATTATTTTTTAATTTTTGTGGAGTGGCGCAGAATTATATTCAATAAAACGTACTTGGTCTGTTTATTGTTATTATCATTATTGATTTTATATCACATATTCAGTTTTCTACAATAATTAGCATGATTGGCTGTATATATTTAAAAGATTTACTAAACTTTGTAACAATATTACAAAGAATGACAAGGTTAAAAATTGCCTTGGAAAATATTGTAAGTTATGTCCAATATTAGAATGCTTTAAATAAATAGTATCAGAACAACTGAAATTTGTTTACATGAATGAATTGATGCCTGTGTGAGCAAATCTTCTGTTCTACATTAACTTTCTATTTTTGTTTTGGTTTCAAAAATACTATTCATCATTGCATTGATAAATTATTTATAAGGTCTTAGAAATTGAATTAAATGTGTAACTGCTTAACATTCTAAAGAATTGGGAAAAGAAACCTTAAAAAAAAGCAAATTTTCTTCTGTATAATTTTAAAGTTTTTCTTTTATAGCCTTTTCTTCTTATTCTCTTCCTCCTCCTTTTATCCATGAGTGAAGAGACAAACATCCTGTCCACTTGTGCTTCTCATCTTTTTCCTTTCTTTGATCCTTTTCTTTTTACTTTCACTTTCATTCTTTATTTCACTTACATTTATGTTGTACTTATTAGTATCCGTGATGTTGGTTGATTGGGAACATTTGGACATGTCAAAATTCATGGGCAGAGCATCCATTACAAATGCACCCTGTTGGAACCACTTACTTGCTTGATTGGCCAGCTGCATTAAATTCATTTTTCTTAATAAGAGTTTCCTCATCTCCATATAGATGCTCTGGTATATTGAGCAAAAATAGCAAATGGAAAAGATTTCATGCGAAACACAGAAGTGATGTACCTGTTACCTCTATTGACATTTCCCTCGTTATTTGCCACGTGTAACTCCTGCAATCTTTGATTTTTTTTTTTCCTCCAATTTTGTGAACAAAATTTCTCTCTCTCTCGTATCTTCACTTTCATCTTCTCTGCATATTCAGTTTCACTTTGCATGGCTTCATTTTTTTCTTCCTCTTGGATTTCCTCATTGAAAATCTCCCTAATATAAAATTTCCCTTTATTTCTACCGTTTTTGTTTTTATTCATTCATGCCACTTGCTGTTGTTCTTATTTCATCTCTGTCAATTTTCATTATACGCTATTATTCTTTCCTATTACTCATATTTGGTTGCTTCTCCCCCATTCTAAATCGACTTGCAACAGTCATGTATGTCTGTTTACACCCCACCCCATATCCACTATCATCATTCATGTATGGTTGTTTACACTCCACCTTAAATCTGCTTCAGTCATGTATAGTTGTTTACACCCCCATCCCAATCTGGTTGCTTCTCTCTCACTCTAAATTCAGAACACCATTCATGTCTCTTTACACCCCATGCAGAATCCACTATCATCAGTCATGTATGGCTGTTTACACACTGCATCTATCTAGTAAAATCACCATCAAATCAATCAGTTTTGTTTAGTTACTTCCACCCTAACCCCACATCTTGTCTGGTTGCATCTGCTCTAGCCCCTGCTTCCTTCAGTTTTGGTTGGTTGCTTCTGCCCCAACTCCTGCTCCTTTCAGTCTTGGTTTGTTACTTCTGAACCCATGTCCTTCCCTTTCATCTCATACCTTTCCATCTTATTTCTCTTAAGTATTTTTTCTTTTGTTCTCTCTTTCTCTTTCCATACCTTTGTCTTCTTACATTACCTGCATGTCTGCTCAGTCCATCTGTCTTCCTTCTCTTCTCACATAAATATTAAATACTTTTTTCTCTCTTACTCTATCAATCCATGAAAAATAAATCTCCAAACTTTATTAACCAAAATACCATTTGTTGCATTTCTTTGATAGATTTCACTTTTCTCATTGGCCAAGTGACAAACACCTCCAATTGTCTGAACCCATTATCATCTTCTTGGTCTCATTCAGACAGAGAACATAATTTATTCACTTGTAGTTGTTATTGACGTCTCTCTCTCTCACACATAATGTGTCACAGCTTTGCATTGGCTCACTACTACATATTCTGAAAATCTTACTCCTTTTAATGACATGCATCAGTGATATAAAGCCTTAGTCAGGAAATCAGAAACATTGATGAATTCTTTCTCAAACAACTTTCATAAAAGAGGAATAATAGCAATTATTTTTTCTTTTCACTCTTACTTTACAAGAAAACTAATTGCAAAGCAAGTGAACTGCTTTTACTTGGTCTTTTACTCACTAGTTACTTTTATACATGCCACTTTGGGTAGTGCCCATGATTTGCTCACCTGGGAATGTGTCCAAAACCATTTTCATAAGGTGTTAGGGAGGATGTAACAATGCCATATTGACTGCTTGCCAATATTGTCTATTTGGTGAAGTGCATTTCTATGATTGCCTGAAGGGAAAGTACTAGAGAAGGATGTGGAAGAGAAGCAATCTTTGGGTCTCTAGAGTGGGCCTTCAGCAAGAAAAGAGAGGGTCTGCAGAATTTTGAATACTCCTAGTGTTCACTGGCTGCACTACTCTAAAAGCTAGCTTCTTTATTTTGCCACCGGCCACCATAAGTGTCCACTCCTTCTCCTTACACCACAATCCCCACTGTTACTCTTGCTTGTGCTCAGTTTCCAGCTTCTTGACTGTCCAGTCTCTCCATTCCACTTTTCTCTTCAAGTTTTAGTTGTTACTGAACTGTGGTTATTTCTCCAGCCATTAAGTGTTGTCATTCACCCTTAGTATCACATCCACTTTACAATGCTGCCCTTCTCTTGACCATCTCAGCCCATTATCAATCTTTTCTTTCTTCTTCTCCCTTCCTTTTCTCCTCATTTATTCTATCTTAATCTGTCTACCACCAGTTTCTCTGTCTCTGTACCCACCATCTCAACCACTATTTCTTTCAGTTCTTTCAATTTAATATTTATCTGCTTCTCTTCTAAATATTTCTGGCTTTATCTTCTTTATTTTTCTACACCTAAAAAGAACTATTTCTTTTCAACCTTTATTAAGTTCTTTTTTATCCCCGACCCCCCAAATACTAACTAAAGCTCACTATTCTTTGAGCTATCCTTGGTTACCTTTCCCACCATCCTTTCTTACAACTCCATCCTTCCCACTTTCTCTACCACTGTAACCCTTTACTCGCAATTACTACTTCTGTCTATCAGTCATTAAAACCACCTCGTTTAACTATGATAGCAATCTCCACCCTCATTACAGGAACATTACCTACTGATCACCACTACCACAATGACTATCAATGGTATTGCTAAAATGGACAGGGTATGGCAATCACTATTATCACCAGTCCGCACTCACCTGTATTTCATTTGTCCACCATCCTGTCTCATCAGCCATCCTTTTGTACCTTTACTTTTATAGTCTTAACTGCTGTCTGACATTCTTGCCCTGTATTCTCGTCAGTAAATTAAATGCTCCCAATTGCAAACCATTCTGGCCCCCAGACAACCATAGTTAGCTATTTGCACTTTTGCAACTAGCAGACAGTGGCAGTGGCTAGCTGTTCTTGCCCACTTACCTTCCAACTCCATTCCACCTTGACCAATCATTTCCTTTGTATATTACATCTCATCTGATGTGTGCTTGTGTCAGCTGTCTGATTAGACTTGTCGGCACTTAGTTTTATTTTGTGAGCTCAAGTAAGTGGCTGCTGCTGCTGCCTCTTTCTATCAACTGCAGTTCTGTTGAGTGTGTTGCTTGTGGATTTAGCCACAGCTCTTAATCTGCATGCCCTATCAACTGTGTAGAAAGCTTAACTTATTGCTAAATTCTACCTCATCACAATTCAGTGAGATCAGCATTTCTATATGTATTCTTTACCAATTGTTGTGGTTCTCTCCTGCCATTGACCATTTTTTTAAAATCCTCTCTTAAATTGAGTAAAATGGAAAAAGCAGGTTATTATCAGTTTCTTCCTCTCAATTGAGCTGTCATCAAGATTACATTTTAATATTTTAAGGATGATAGTTTGGGAGAAAAGTGGATGGATTGGTTGTAAAGCTTTTTTTCATTTTTGGTGATTGGGTTTTCATTACTGATGGTCAATTATATTTTATCCAGAAGATATCAGGAGAAAATTTCTAACCATAGTGTGTGATGATGTTTGTATCAAATATAAAGCTGGAGAATTGCAAGGAATTAAGCTTAAATCTTGAGCATTTTTCTTTTTCTATAGTTTTCTATATATTTTCTCTTCATGATCTCATTGCTTACCTTTTTATTTACCTTTTCTCTTCTCTACTTTCTGCCAATTCGTTTATCTTCTCTTTTCTCTCTTTAACATTCTGTTTATCATTTCTTCTCTCACACTTTTTCTCTGATCATAAACCTTCACAACTGTTTGTTTTATTATCCCATTCTACTTTCATTTTTGGATGTCTTTTATCAGTTTATTCAATGCTTCTGCTTCCTATCCTCACCGAATGTTTCTTGTCACTTTGTTTTTTTAATAGACTTCTGTTTTGTTTTCCTTTCTCTCAAGATTGTGTGGACACTTTTATGTACACATATTCAGAAAGTGGATAAGTTTCAAATCTTTTTGTCTACATGTGTATATTTATGTATTTCTTAAAACAAACAAAATGTTTTTGTGTATATACTAAATGCTGCTGCAACTACGAATTTTTGAGTATGTTTATGCATATGCACATAGGAAATGATGTTAAAGAAAAGTTGTTTCAAATTTTGTAAACATTTTTTAATATATTGCTATTTTAATGCATACATACATGTGAATAACGTGTGTTGAATTTCATACCATGTAAAGGATGTAATATCTATCTCTGTACACCTGTCTCTATGATAAGTATTTTTCTATATGTTGGTTATTTCTATTTTCAAGTAAGTATGTTTATAATAAATGTGTGAGTTATTTATTTTATTTATTTATTTATAAGCATATGCTTACATGGGAGTTGACTCATCTATATTTGTCTTAAGCCTAAAGCAACATATGTCAGTTTCAGCTTATGATGTCTGTCTTTATTTAAAAATATATATTGATAAAACTTGTTTTGAAGCTGTCAGGTTTTATTTTGCAAAGTACAATGTGAATTTTTATTCTTAAATAAATCCCAAAGATATAAGCCATAAAAGCAGGTTTAATTAGCACAATATCTTATATACCTGAATAAAATTATTATTTGATTATTTAACATGTTAATATAGGCTTGTTGATATTCTATAAATGTTCTCAGTCTTTCATTCACCAATTTTTTTTTTTTTTTAATAAATTTGTTTCAATTTTAACATTATTTGCAGCAAATATTATTGCTTCCTAGAGATCTTTTCTTGGATATTATTTTCTATTTTCATGTATATCTCTTTTAATGATAGTGCACAAATTTTCTATTTGATTAATATCCGGAGAGGTTGGAAGCCATTTCTTTAATTTGGTGCCTTTGAAACTGTTTTTGGCAAGGTGGGCAATAACTTTGCAGAGAAATTATAGTCACACAAGAAAATTTTTCACATGTATAGACTCTTTATCTTCAAGCTTCTTGGTTGTGACCTTTATCTTACAAAAATGTCATGTCCTAGAACTTGCAATAATTGTCTGCATTTATTTTGAACATCTTCAGTGGACCAAGAATTTTACTGCCAACAGTACTAGCACAAAATATTACTCCTTCATCTCCCTGTTGTTTTTTGAAGTTGTATTGATTAACAATTTTTATGAAGGAACAACCATTAGCCCAGCTATCAGGTCCATCCAATGTGATGCCGTTTATTATTAAAAATAGAGAAGTTTTCATGTAATATTTTACCCAACTTACACATTTCTCATTTAAATATTTACTTAAAGTAAGCATTGTGCTTACTTTTATGTTTTTCATATTTTGCATCATTTTATATTTGTAACACCAATTTCTTCAAATATTACTGTTTTAATTTTTTTCCAACTTTCTATTTGTAACATTCATAAAGCTAGTTTTTTCTTGTTTTTAGTTCCAGTTCTCCTGGTCTTCAACTATTTTGCAATTTTCAATATTGTGCTCTTATTCAATAACTTTACAGTATCTTCTTTATATTTTGAGTTTACAATTTTACGATCCATACCAATATTTATATATCTGAAATTAAAGAACAAATATCAGTAACTATTTTATTTTCATATATATATATATAGAGAGAGAGAGGGTGGGGGGCACATGACCTGCTGGTTAGAGGTTTAGTGTTTCAACCATAAAACCTGGTTTTGAATCTCACTATGGCTAGATTGGCAAGGTGGTGACTTAGATTATATCAGCCTGTAGTGATTATCTCAGTATATGGCACCATTTCATAGTAACTGAAAGCCATCATGGGTTGATCTGAGCCTTGTGTGTGAAGTTTAGACAAAACTGTTCAGAAACTATCAGTATTTGTACTAGCATGAAGTCATTGGTGTTTTGTACTAACATGAAGTTATGCTTGAGCATACTGAACTTGTTCAACTATTGATCATGCGAGATTTTGCACTCTCTCCCAGACACTGTAATTAATGTCAGCATTATTACAGTATTGGTTCTGTGGATGTTGGAGAAAAGAAAAAAAAAACGAAACAAATGTAAGTTATAAACAATATAATCCCCTTCAATTTCAACTACATCAGCTTTATAGATCGGCACATTTGAAAGGAACCTGTGTTTTTGACTGAAAAATGTTTGAAAGTCTGTTTTCAATTTCTTTGTTTCTGAATGTTCTGCCACTTATGAAATGTTCTTGTGATTGGAACAAATGAAAATCTGATGCCAAATGAGGTGAGTATGTCAGATGTGGAAGAACCTTTATCAGGACAATCTTTTTTTAATTCGGTCTGTTTTGTAGTGTGTGTCCTTGTATTGTTATGCTGAAGAATATACCTTTCTGCTTTACCAAAATCAGGAAACTTTCACTTAGCCAGCTGCTGGTGATAAACAACTGCAGTAATGGTCCCTCCATGTTCCAAAGGCCTGTAATGGATGGTACCTTTTGTATCCAACCAGGCACAAAGCAAGAACTTCTGTGGAAATGCTAACACCAAAAACACCAGTGCTAACACCAAAACCAAGGCTCTCTTGGTTTTGGTGTTAGCACTGATTTCTCATTTTGTGATAACCAGTCTTTTTTTGTTTCCTACTGACATACAAAACTCATTTTTCATCACTTATAACAATGTATTATGAAAATAAAAGGTGAGCATTCCTGCTTAAAGAACTGCTGTAGATGGTGCAATATTGTGCTTGTTTCTCAAGTGAAAGCTCATAAGGAACCCAAATTCCTTTTTCACAAAATTTCCTAATTGCACTCTATAAATGAACTATAAATAACACACTATTGGTTAGAAGAAATGATAAAATAATTCTAGATACAGTTACCTAACATTCAACTTTGTTGAATTGTAATTCATAACAGTGAAATATGTAATTATTTTTTTGAGTACTCAATATATTTATCATTTAAATATTTGTATATCCTGAGAATTTTGCTAAAATTAATTGTTTAATATGAATTTGTTAAAACATTTACTTATATAATAAAATGTGATATAGTGTATGTGCACTTGGAAAATAAATTACATATATTTAACAATTTAAAAAAATTTCTTTTTTTCAAACATTCACTTTTCTCTCTCTCTCTCTCTCTTTTTGGAGGCTCCATATTATAATTGTTTTAATATTAATCTTTTTATTAGAGATGGTGAAATGCTTTTGTCCTAACTTTTTTTGTTTTACATAAATTATTCATGCTATAACCTTAGTTGAATTAGAGAAAACAGATTCTTTTGGGGCAGGTGATGTATATTCACATGTTATAAACAACTAAACTTATCCTTGAATTTTATGATGACAATTGTTGGAGTTAGATAATATGAACAAATAGTTTTAAAAGACTTTTTTCAATCTGCATTTATTATACATTATTATTGCACGTTAAACCAAGTTGGCATATCAAGCCATTAGAAGATTCTATATTTTTGGTTTACATTTTAATCTACACTTTGCAAAAACACTTCTGTTGGTGAGGATCCAGTTGTAGAAAGGCATAAAAAAATTCAACTTTTTGAGAAACAATTACATTTGTATTTATCCATCTTAAAAAGAGATACTATCAATCCAACTGAAAACAAAAGAAATCAATAGAAAGAACTGTTTACTGTACTTGAATCATAAAATTAAAGAACAAACAAAAATGCCTATTATTTTTCAAACAAATAATATTTTAGAATATTAAAACACCACTGTATTACATCTTTTATTAATTTTATATTCAAATTCTATACTCTGAGCTAATAAAAAAAATTTAATTTGATAACTTGGGACTTCTAGTAGCTTTTGATAGTGATTATATAGAATACTTGACATGTAAGAGCTACTGGAAAGTGCTGTTATGTCAATGGTTCTCTGGTGAGGAATAAAGAACAACAAAACAAGTGAATGTGCTAATTGTAGTCATTTATTAATAAATCAAGAACTTGTATTTTTATTTATTTTTGCTGCCTGCAGTGGATTGAAACAAATCAATGTTCTTAAATTTATGAGAACATTTTGAGTTTTGAAATATGAAGTATCAAAAAATAAAGTTAGACAAGAATTACAATATTTCAAATGGAAGGGAATAAAAAAAAAAGAACTAGTGAAAAATGAATTGTAACTTTTTCTTTTCTTTTTTTTTTATTTTGTTAAGTTGAATATGTCTGAAGATTGCTCTTCAGTATTTTCAGACATTTTGAGTAGTCTTGTTTTAAGTGGTATCTTTGGTAATCTTGGATTCCATGGAACCAGAATTGTTTTCTATTATTTTTTTGCAATTTTATGTCAAGAATAGATTAAAAAATAAGACATGATGTTGCTGAATTAGAATCAATGTGAGTGGTGCAGGATTTCTTTGTACCTTCAAATAGTTAAATGTGAATTTCTACAGATGTGTACTTCTTGTTTAAGGCAGTTTAATTGGTTTGAAAAGTTAATGGGTTAAGAATTAAATGGTGTTTTTATATGTCACAAGTGGAATAGTAATATTTCAATACAAAGTTTCTTGTTTAATGAGGCACACTTCTATATAACTATGTACAGCTTCTGTTAGTGTAAATATTAAGATATGAAATGCAACATCTATTCTGGTGTAGACAATCTAATATATATTTATGCTTAATGTGTTATCTATGTGTGTAGAGTTCTTTATCTCATATATGCCTGTTTCTCCCATTGCTGAGAATGTGTTAATATAGTTTTGTCTGTTTATATACACACACACACACACACACACACACACACACTTTTCTTATACTTTATATATACACATGTCTCTCTATCTCACTCACTCACTCACTCACTCTCTCTCTCTCTATATATATATATATATATATATATATATATATATATATATATATATATATATATATATATATGTGTGTGTGTGTGTATATAATCATTCCCACCATTATCAGGTACAGATAAATACTTGGCCTGTGCACCTGACGAACACTGCAAATCGATTGGGATTTCAATGAGTTTTGCCGACAGGTAGTGCAGCAAATTAACATTCTTACAAAAGGTGTCTCCTCCACTGAATGGGTTTCCTGTATTGCTGACCACAGATCTCTTAAAGTTAGCAGTCACTGTCTGTCCACTGATCTCAAGTGGCCAGAACTGACTGAATGCTGCCAAAGGAAATATAGCTTGGCCAGTGTTACCTTCTATTATCTATGGAAAGAAAATCAATGTTTTTCAATGATGCAATTATGTTGCATGTGTGTGTGTAGTTGGGAACAGTGCAGTTTTTTGCAATGAGTTTCACCAACCACAAATGGAATATTAGTCTTATTCTCTTCAATTTACTATTTTCTTCTTTTAGGAGATGGTCTTTATGCCATTGAGGTATTGTGAATTTTAATTTGGTTAGACAAGGAGAAAGGGTCTATTTCATTTCATCTATTTTTCGTTTTTATCCTTGTACAGACAATTGGCACAGTACTTGGAGATGGAACCTTAGTCTTCAGCTTTCTTTTCTATCACCAAATCCTATTTTAACTCTGTATTATTTGGAGTTTGTTTTTATTTTATTTTTAAAACAGGAATAATATTCATAGTAGAACATTTTATTCTAGTGATAAATTATTCTTGTGTTGTGTTTAATATATACACAATGAACTCTTTAATGCCTCCTCCTTCATTAAGTTGAAGTATGGCAGGAGAGGTTGAAACTTCCTGCGAATAATTTTTTTTTTTATAAATACTACTTGAGTGGCAGACTGGAAAATAGCATCTGACATGAAAGTGCATACAAAGCAGAAATCAAACATTGAATACCTCTATGAAGAAAAGAATAGCATCCATTGATATTCATTAATACTTTTTGGACATTTATGAAGATCAAACAGTGAATGTGAGCACAGTTAATGAATAATGTGTTTTAACAGTTATAACAGCATTGTGTATGATAAGTCATGTCCTGGACAGCTTTGCACAACTATCAACCCACAAAAAATTAATTACTGGTAAAAATGCATAGTAAATAGTAGCTGGAAACTGTCCAGCAGCGTTATTTCACTTTCTGCTGTTTCTCTGGGAATAGAGCAGCCTTTATTTTCAGAGTGTCCCTTATAAATAAGTTGCAGTGATGAAGGATTCACTACAAGTTTCTCAATATGCTGAAATAAGACAATCTGAAATGTTTTTGCCTGGAGATATTTCTTATTTGGAGTAGATTAAATGAAATCCATGACACATGGCAAAAATAGAGGGATTGCTATTGTAGTAGTATTTATAATTTTATTAGTTGTGTTAAACACTTTGCCTATATGTCTGGTTATCACAAAATGGGCCTTAGAATAATGAAGCTTCATGAACTGCCTCTATTGAAAAGTACCAAATTCATGTTAAGGTGACTATAAATCCTGCTTGATTTTATTTTTTTTAAAATAATGTTTGTCACAACACAGTTCAGTTAGCTTGCTTATTTCTTGATTCTGAAATGCTCAATTCAACCACTTGGAAGCAGCTGATGAGATATGAGAAATTTGTCTTTGATTTTCTTACTCTTGCAGTAAATCCAATAGTGCTTAAAGATCATTCCTAGATAGTGATGAAGTCAGTGAAAGCAATGATTTTCTAATAACAACTGTTCACTATCTCTAGCAGTTCATTTGATTTGCAAATTCATTTATGTTCATAGGACTGGTGGAAATTTCATAGTGAGTGCTACTTTATGATTTACGAATGGCACATAAAATCATTGATATAGCTATGTCAACTTTTTTATTGGTTCAGTATAATGAAGTAGAAAGATTATATTGAATCAATTGCTATGTCTGCTGCTAGGAAAGTTGATTCATTGTGTCATACTAGGCAATTTTACTTGCCAGAATTTTCTGATATTTTTATAAGTTTACTATTCATCCAGGTTTAGACTATTGCTGCCACATCTAGTCTGGAGATTCTGCTGTGTATTTAGAGATAAATTATCCTGGTAAAATCTGAAGAAGAATCTGCAATTTTATCAGTCCTGACATGGCATCTTAAATTCAGTCACTTTCTCACCACTGTAACATAGCTTCCTTGTACCTTTTTTATACTTTGTATATTTTCATGGTAATTTTTCTGATGAGCTTTCCTCCTTGGTATGTTGACTTTATGAATTTAAGCACAGTATTAGATTGGCAGATAAGTTAAACCATTTTACTGTTGAAATGGATTTATGTAACCATAAGTTCTATACTAACAGTTTCTTCTCTCACACTTCTCACTTGTGAAACATTCTTGTGACTTGCTTTATGGTCAACTTTGATCTTCAAAATTTTAAATGCTGTGTCATTATTGTTCTGTCTTTTTAATTCCTGTTTTTTTTATTGTTCTCTTTCACTAATAATGTTTTTCTTTTTCTCATATTCTTTCACACTCTGTAAATCCTTGCATCATAGTGACTTTATTGGGGTGAAATTATTTTTTTAAAAAATGTCTACGATGTGAGAGTCACTTTGCATTTTATTCCAAGTAAGTTCATTTGCTATTATCTGTAAAAAGGAGGTTCCAAACTGAATAGTTTGAATAATCAATTGAGAAAAAATCAGCCATTATTGTTTAGAGAAACTGTTTCTTGGAGAGTCACTGATTTATCTTACCAATAATTAATCACTGTTGAAATTTTGACCTGCAGCCTTGTTTATTGTTACTGAATTGTATAAAGTTTCCTCAATATAATCATATGGCAGTCACTGTGTTTTCTGAATTATTAAAAGCACTGCTTATAATGTAGCAATATACTTATATACAAATAAAAGATGTAATGAATAAATTTATATGTAAACTCAAGAAGAGAAAAATGGCTGCACTATTTTTTAGTCAGGAGAATGAACAGTTTTGTCAGTTTTACTATTGACTTGGAATGGGTTGAAAGGATAATACTATTTGGTTCTTGCTTTCAGTTTGTCAAAAGCCATAGAATTTACAGAAACTTGTTGGTGGTTTAATGTGTATACAGTAATCCTAACAGAGGAACAAAAACCTTGTAGAAAGATTGGTATGTTTCTGAGTAAGTAAGTGTTTAGTAAGACTAAAAATTGGCAAAAGAAAAGGTTTACAAGTTGAATCCCAAGAAGGTTGATGGATATCACAGAAGTGGTTAATATATCACATTGAATAAAATAAAGAGTTCTGCTTGTAGATCATTGAAGGTTATGGCATGTGACAAGATGGATTGATTAAAACCCTGTTATTGAAACAACAAAGATTAAGATGCTAGTATTCTTAGTATTAAGCAAATATTTGAATAACTTAGAATAGTAAGCACTTGTATGGATGACCTGCATTAGGCTTAATTAGTTTTTAAAACAAGTTTTTTTTTAAATTCTTTCCTTGAATTAGAAGAAAGCCTAACAGTTTAAGCTTGATTACTTGAAAAGTACCAAAAGCTTTTATGAATGTATAATAATGTTCTTAAAGCTTATGCATTTCCAGAAATGATTTAGTTTTCATTTCCATCAGATCCTTTGTTGCTATAGTTTTGGGAATACATTGCATTTCATGTCCTAATATTATGAGAGATAAAAAATTGTCTTGTTCTGTTTGGATTCATTATTTATATGTTTTAATATGGCCTGTCTTTAATCTGAATTGTAACATTTCTGGTTTAAAATATTTAAAAATACTACAAAATATTCTTAACTTTCTTTCTCTGACCTTTCTCAATGCAATTTTTGTTTTTGCAATGTGACTCATAGCTATCAACTCACTGCAAAATTTATGTACTTTGGGTTTTGGTTGCGAGATCGGAGAAGAAATTAATTCTAGTAAGTTTGAATTAGGGTTTAATGTTTTTATATACTAATTTAAAATTGAAATGAGCTTATATATATATATATATATATATATATATTCAGGGTAATTTAAGATTATTGTAAAAAAAAACTGGAAATAAATTTTAATAAAGGGAAAAGATTTTATGATAAAAGGTAAGAAAAACATTTGGAAATGTAATTTGTAAAAACGTGTCTCAAAAAACAAAATGGCTGCTTTATATTTTGCACTGCAAAGCATGACAGTTTTAAAAACAATTGTAAACCTTTAAGTTCAAGAATTTTATTTCTTCTCTTTATGGTAAAAGCATATTGCATCTTTTGAATGGTTTGTCAGATTTTATTAGATTGATTTTTTTTTTCCTCTTGAACTACTCTTGAATTTGTCAGCTTTTTATTTAATGTTCAATGTGACAATCAATTTTTGCAAAAATCCAATCTGTATTTGCACACACTCAATAAATTACACAGGGATTTCAATCAACTGTGGATATATTCTTAGAAAAATAAAAATTATAGAATTGGATTAAGAATCTTGAAAAATTATATAAAAAAAACAAAACCAAAACAATTGAACAATCATTGCTAAGAGTGAGTGTAAGGATTTTTCATTTCCCCTTTTGCTCTAAGAAAATCCTACTTTGCATATCAACTGACTCCTGAAGCATTTTCACTGTGATTTGTTTGTCTCTTCAAAGTGGCTTTCTTCAGTGATAAAATTTAAAGCAAGAAAAAGTCTTTGGAGTGAAAAGAAATGCTTTTGACTAGGAAGGAGAAAGGACATTGGTCTGAATGGATAGAGGAGATACTGTTTTTAAGCTGTTGACAATACTGACATAAGGTTTAAAATGTTTTCATTAAAATTAACAAAACAATTTTTGTCTCTAACACCACCACCACTTGGAACCATACTTTATTTTTATTTGCTCTTAAGAATTTTCCAAGCCATATTTTGTTTCTAATTTTTCTTAATTTGTTTTGCTTTTTATTTTTTATTTTTGTTCTTTCAATTTTTTTTTTCTTAGCTTCAACTATTGGCATTAAGACATTTTTAAGTATTTCTAAATAGGAAAACAATAAAAATCAAAATTTGATATTCAACAAAATTTATTCCTAACTGTTTATTTTTTTAAATACTTTGTTTCAATGTGCTACCATCTTTCCTTTCTAAGACTGATTTTCATGTTGGATGTTTATGGTTTTTTGGCCATTTCTTTGATTTGTTGCAATTTTTTTTAGCAAACACATAATGAATGTTGTCTTCAACAGACATCCCTCTAGATCTTTTTGCATTAATGCAGACACTATACTTGGACCTGCTCTGTTCCTTATTTTCATTAGCAACCTTTCTGAAATCATCAGTTACCATTTTGGTATCTCTGCTGATAACACAACTATTTCTTTCTGTTTTAATAGTAAGGCTGATAAAATCAAATTGGCAGTTGATTTTGAAAATAACCTTCAATTTGTTGTGAACAGGAGCAAGAAGTGGCTTGTTAATTTTAACACCTCTAAAAAAAACAAAACTGCTCCCTATTAATCATCTTCAAGAATCTTTTTTGCCTTCTGTCAGCATGGCTGATGCTAACCTCCAAGAGAGCAACTCACTACGCCTTCTTTATCTCACATTTTTCAATGACATGAAGTGAAATGATAATATTGAATCAAATGCTAAATCTGCTGCTAAGAATGTTGATTCATTATGTCATGCTAGACAATTTTTCTCATGAGAATCTATCATACAAATAAATGTCTGCCATTTTTTTGTGCATTGAATATTGCTGCTACATCTAGTCTGCTCCTCCTGTTTTATATTTAGAGATCTAAAATTGAAAGAAGACTGCAACATTATCAGATCTGACCTGGCATCTCAGTGTTACTTTCCTGCTGCTGTAACATAGCCCCCCACCACTTGCATCTTCTATAAATATTTTCATGGTAATTCTTTTTAGCTTTCCTTGTTGGTACTTTGATTTCACAAAGTTAAGTGCATTAATAGATTTCATGCAGTTAGGTTTCATAATTTCACTGTTGAAATGGTTTGTTGTAACCATAAGTTCTATGCTAATTGTTTCTTCTCTACAAAATTCTCACCCATGTCACCCTCTTCTAGCTTGCTTGCTTTCCTGTCAACTATGATCTTCAGAAATTTAAATGTATTGTCAATCATCATATTCTGTCTCTTTGAATCCTGTTCTTTTATCATTCTGTTTCTTTCACTCTCAGTAACCCATAGTGGCTTATGGTGAAATGATAAAAAAAATTGTCTTAACAGTTTCATTAAGTCTTTGATTCCTGTTATTTACTTATTTACTCTCAATATTTTATTCACTTACTCTCTTCTGTGAGTACAATTTTCTTTTTTTTTTAGTATTAAAAATGCTATTTGCCTAGAAGCATAGTCAGACTAAAGCAGAGACATCCAACCCGCAGCCTGTGGGTCACACTGCAGCCTACTGTACCCTAAAATCCTTAGGTATATTTTCATTTACTTTAGTAATGTATGTCAAGAAAATTATTCTCAGATTTTGCCAGTAGGTTCACTTCTCTATTGCACTAAAAGAAGAAGTGGGTAAAGGCCTTCGCTGAATAAAATATATTCAGCTTATACAGAAAACTGTTATGCATGTGGGGTAATACATACTGCTGTGAACAATTCTTTTCGTACATGAAAAACATCAAAACTGTTGAAAGAAATAGTTTGAGTGATTCCCATTTAACTAACATTCTTAGAACCATAAAAGCAGATATTGACAATATTATAAAAGGAAAGCAATGGCAAAAATCACATTGAATTTATTTTATTTTGTCTATGTATAATTTCTTTATTTACTGTCAATAATACAGTATTTTTTATAATTATATATATTTGTTATGAAAAATTGATATATAAAGTACTTTTGTGGCCTGGTGAAAATCACTAATTTGGCCCATTAAGAAAAAAGGTTGGACAACCCTGGACTAAAGTATAAACTTACTACTGATTGGTGGTTCCTGATTTTCTCAAGTGCTATGAGATAAAAACAGGAGTTGTAAAGTGGAAACTACAATTCTAAAAGTTAGCAGTCAAGATTTCACCTTATCATTTTCATATCAAATACTGAGTGAATATTTAAAGAGCTTATACAAAAATGTTAACAGATGTAAGATTGTTTTTCTTGAAAAAGACTAAACTAGTGATGTGTAAAGATTTTTTATAAAAGGTTACAAAAGAACAAACCGGTCAGTTATTATTATTTTTGAAACTGTTAAGCTCTGCATAGTTGGACTTGATTAAAATAAATAACTTTTTTCTTGATGAATACTTATATAAGGTAAGACTAGCTGTCTTATTTGACAGCTGATGGGAGTTTTTCATGCTAAGTATTGAAGTGTTTCAAAAAATGAATTTATTTTTATGACACATCACCTCACCTATAATAGTCATATTGTGTCATAATTTTCAAACATATTGAATGTCATATTGTGTCAATTAATTTTTATAACATTGTCTTTAATCATATTTTCGTAAAGTATTTATTTATTTTTGTGTTTTTTCAATACCAACAGTTCTGATACATGGTAGATCTTCTTTGGAGCTGTGAACAACTTGAGATATTTTACATCATAGATGTAAACTTATTTTGTGTTGAGGAACAGATTTATATTTACAAGTAGAAAAGCTTTGGCTGCCATGCTTATCAGGACTCAAAATCTTGATTTAACCTGACTTTTCAATATTAACAGTTGTTGCCTATAGGAAGCATACATCTTGTAACTCATTTCTTTTGAAATCTTTGCTTGCTTTTTTCTTCTTTTTTCTTCTAATGGCATTTAACTTAAAGATGTATGCACAGAAACCCTTTGGTTGATTCTCTCTGAATTACCATAAATTCTTAGGAAAGATAGTGAAATAGTTTCCCATTGCCTTCTTTTAAAGAGTTGTCTTTCTCCTTAATCTTAAATAGATATTTGAAAAATAGAAGATTCAGAGTTCATTTTTATTGACTTCACAGCCCTGCTTTAGTCTCAAGCCATAGTGAGTAGCAGGTATTTTGTTGGTTTACTAGATACTAGTTATTAAGCTTAGCTTAGTCTGGTACAAGGTCATATTAGTGGAGCATTTATAAGATGTAACTCACTTTACTGGACTGCTAGATCAGCTTGCTAAATCATAATGCTTAACATCATGATCTTT
This sequence comes from Acanthosepion esculentum, assembly GCA_964036315.1. Lineage (NCBI taxonomy): Eukaryota > Metazoa > Mollusca > Cephalopoda > Sepiida > Sepiidae > Acanthosepion > Acanthosepion esculentum. The sequence continues at coordinate 66,167,949 of OZ038480.1, read as the reverse complement.
CAGCTCAGTCTGCTATGCTTGAAACAAGTTTTAGGCATCCAGTAAGAATCAAACTCATAATAAATGTTCTCTTAATCTTCCTAAATGGCAGTCCACAGGGAGGTGCCTGAGGCATTTTCTAGGCTTTATCTCCCGATCATAACTGTGGGATACTCAGTGAAGTTTGGACTTGCTATAGTTGCAATTTCCTTCAAAACAAGCTTACTGGCCATTGGTTGACAGCAATATGTCTTACAATTAACTCATACAATGTCTGAGAATATTTCTGACTGTGGGGTTAAGCAATAAGCCTTTTGCAAAAAAAGCTGATTTGATAATTATGAAGTACACAAATTATAAGTCTGACAGTAATTATAAAGTATTTGAAATGTCTGTTGTATTTAAAAAAAAATGCCTATCTTCTAATTCTTCTTTCCTTTTTTTTTTACAGGTAAGTGCTTTGGTCTTGGGATTAAATATGGTTTGCCATTTTTTACACAAGTAAGTATTTGAAAAATATCCTTTTTATTTTTTTTTTATTTTTGTTTTTGGAGCTACTAAATGTTTAAATTTCCTACATTTTCTTCTATTTTTTTCCTTTTTGTTCATGACCTTTTACGGTTTTCCATTCTTCATTGTGTAAACCTTTTGATGCCTCTTTGCATGAGGTTGTGTTTTTGCTGGCATTGTTGAGAGCCAGAAAACTGTCAGGTGTCAAAAATCTCAATCATAGATTGACATCATTGCTTTGGTCTTGGATTGAAAAAGAGAAAATGACAGGTTGTCCATCCATTTTGGTGTTAGTATAGATTCTGTGTCGGCAAACTGGGTCACATCATTTGTACTCAGATATTACTGAAGACGGATGCACTGGTTAGATCACTGGACTAGAAATAGTTAATCTTATTAAAGAGGAAATCATAGCTTATCCTACTGCATGATAATTTTGTATAATATCTCTATAAAAAAAGAAAATCTTTTGGTTTATTTTTAAATTTTTAAATGGAGTGTTTTTGGTTTCTTTTCTTTTTCTAATTTTGGTAATTAGTTAGATTACATCAAGAGGTCAGTAACCTTTTTCCATATGGAGGCTAGATAACATGTTGATAAGCAGATAGCAAATCCATATCCATCTCTATAGAAGTAATCTAATAAACATAACTCATGGGTATTGTTTATGTAAGTTTACATATTTTATTTGCATAATATTAAGTTTATTATTGGTAAAAACAATGTTTTCTTTTTCAGTGTTTAAAATATAAATTGCACATATTCTTAAATATCTGTATCACATAACATGTATTTGTTGTACAAAGAATTTGACTCAAGTAAAAATAAAAGCTACTTTTTTTTTTTCGTTACATTAACTTTATTGAGCCACATAGTAGAATTTTGTTCCACTATGTTCTATCATCTGTTAGGCAATGTCATTATTCCGACCTCAGAATTCTTTCTCTATCTCTGCAAAAAACTTGTTTTGTTCAATTATCTAAAGACAACAATATATAGTAATCTAAAAGTGAATATAGCAGATGAATGAAAACCTTTCAGCCAAGCTATCCCAATTTTTACTTGGTCACTAAGGAAACATACCATCTAGTATTACCCTGATTAAATAATTATTTTCTTTCCATTCATTCTAGATGCTTTTTTAATAGTTGATTGCTGTCTTCAGTTGGTCTAATTGGGAGTAGTATTTGTTTGAATCCTTCTCTGCAAGAATCACACAGTAGAAGACCACCCATCATTGACACAACATTACTTTCTTTAAATAAAAACTTGCACTTGGTTTACCCTCTACTCTGCTTTGCATTCTACATCATCACAACTTTTTTGATGTTTGTTTTATGTTTCAAAAACAAATTTTTCTTAAGTTGTAAGTAGTAAATGATACATGCAAACATGACCCAGTAATTTTTTTTCTTTACTTATACAAAAGTCACAGATGAAAGCAACATAATAGGAAGTGGTTTCTCCAACCATGTAGCATTGTTCTGCAAAAAATCTCTAGCATGAAACTTTGCAAACCATTTTTGACAAATTTGACCATCACACATAAATTGTATCAGTCCTCTTTTGTTTGTTTTGCATTTTTACTATTCTTAAAATAAAATAAAAATCACAAGCAAATCCAAGAGAAAATTATGACATAATCAAAATATTAACATTCCACAATACAACAGACAAAATGTTAGGAAGGAAGCCCCCATCACTACTGGGAAGAGCAATAACAGCTACTGGAATTGGGAAATTTATTTTCATGAAAAAATTGTATTGATTTTATAAATTTCAATCAAAATAGCACTGACTACTCTGTCACTGAATGCTGAATGTTTCCTTATAAAGAAATGGCTAATGTTACCATTACCCTAATATTCCAAAGATGCTGCTGATTTTCTTCTATCTTATTATTAGAAAACTTCCCATGAATAAGAAAGCTGTTACAGTACAGTCAGAAGCAATCTTTTTTTTAATTAAATTAAAACTAAACACACTTTAATAAAAACAAAAAAAAAGATTGACTAATATTATGTACACACTTTAGTCCATAGCCTTAATTGTTTATTAAAATTGTGCATGACTGTATGAAGCCTTTGACCTTTACTAACGAGGCTTTTTTTCAAGCCATCAGGTGAAGAAGGAATTTCCTTTAGAGGCTGAAAGCTGAATGATTTCAGATGACAAGCTAAATTCAACTATCTGGTTACAGATTGATATTCCTTGATATTTGTTTTTATGTTTGCTTAAATAAATTCACCTTTCACTTGTATCTTTAAACACACAAACACACTATGCATATAGAAATTGTAAAATATGGATTTTTGGTGTTAGTTTGAATATCCTAAATAGAAAACTAACAAGAATTAATCTTTCTATAATTGTTTTGAATTGTTTGAATAAATCAATTTCCATTGATTATGAATGAAAGATGTTTGTTTTATAAGTAAATAGAATGGAATTGGTGGACTTCTGGCTTGTAACAGATCAAGCAAAGCTTTATTTTGAAGTTATTTTGATATTTGGACTATCAGTGATTCTTTTGTTGCATACTAACTTGTGACAGTGAATTCAGTTAGGGTCAGAAAAATCCCAAATTTGGATAGGCAACACAAATTTACAAGGTGACTACTTTTAAGTTTGATAAATACAGAATACAAGAATTAGCAAGATGCAGAATTCTACTGAATTTACTTTTAATTCTCTTGATTTGATACAATATTACTTTGATATTCGTTTTAAATGTATTTCTTCATTTTTAACTTTTCTAGATTTCCTCTCTGACTTGCTTCTCTCTATTTTAGGGTACTTTCTCTCTTTATTTATCATATTTTTCACCTTTTCAGAAACCTTTTCTTCTCATTGTGAATGTCTACTCTTTCTCTCATTCCCATTTGGTTGGTCGTATATAGATCTCTCCCTCTTTTTTCCAACTATGAGCTTTCTCTCTCACACTCTCTACTAATCTACTTCATGCTTTGCTCTCTTTGCCTCTTCTGTTTTTTCTAATCACTTTTCTCTCTGTCTTCTCTATTTTATTTGTGTTGTGTTTTTATTGTTTTTCTTTACATATTTCAAAGGTTTTATCTTTCTGGATATTTTGCTTCCTCAACTAACAACTCCCCTAATAATTGCAATATGACTGGCCAATCCTTGACATTGATTTAACACAACTGCCATGCTTCTTACTCATTCTCTTGGAGATGAAGATGGCAGCAGTTGAATGTATTTCACTGTGCTTTTGATATTGACCCATTTATTCCAGTGTCCCCACCACCACCATGTGGCATATACATAGTTGCCATTCAATCTAGTTTCACGCTGATTAAACCCCCTCTTTAAAACACCACCCAACAACTTCTTGTCCACTCAAGCATGGAGTATGATGTTGCAATTCATGCATGCAAAGATAAAATGCTTTTGTGGTCTATTGTTTACCATTTCCTGGCAACTTCTTTCAGGACAAGAATTTTTTTTTTTGTTACTTGCTTTAGGCATTTCTCCTTTACTGTTTTCATTATATATATATATATATATATATATATATATATATATATATATATATATATATATATATATAAAATTTTTCCTTCAAAAAAGTTTGTTCCTGAGGGAATTTTTATCATTTTATCTCTTTCTTTTATTTTTTTATTTTCTTTTCATTTTGTTTTTTTTACTGTAATATTTACACTTGTTATTAGTTGTTGCTTTTAGTGTGATGCTTATGTTAATTACTTTTTACTTATTAGGTTTTATATTCTTATTTCTTTTGTGTGCCCGACAATATTATTTCTATTCCCTTGATTATTATATTGGTGTTGCACATTGATGTAGTTAATGGAAATTCTGTTCTTGAGGCATGGTGTCAACAAGACTCCTCATAACTAAAGAACTTTTCAGAGAATACTTGCAGAGTAAATAATGACAGTTTTCTGGAGGTCTAAAATCTTGGTCTGAGTTCAAACTCTCTTTAAGTGCTTTTAAGTTTTCTAGCTGGTGTTCCAATTGCACCCTTTACTATGCAATTAGTTTTACATTCATGTTCCATAACTTCTTCAGCTCCCTAACTAAATCCTGGTGTTTTTCTATCTTTTCAGTTTTTTTGGAGTCCACTCTTGTATCCTATAGAACAGCAAAGGCAATATTTTGACACTTGATATTCTCCTTATCTATGACAATAAAGTTGATTTCATGTTTCAATGACATGATATATCTGAACTGAGAAATCCCATAATATCTTGTGACTGTCATTTTCTGATACTACCTCTGGCTGATGTTCATACCACTTTTCTTTTACACTAAAGCAAAACTTATAGCAGATTTTCCAATTAATTCTTTTCCCAATCTAATCATGTTATCTTTATTATTATGTCTTTGGGTAGGAGAGAAGTAAGGAAGTGGTTAAATACCATCTACTGCATTAATACATTTAGATAGTATAATATTCTAATGGTATGAATTACATTTTGGACAATTAAGGCCAGAAGTAACAATAGCTCTTTTACATATGCTGACACATACATGTGTGTGTATCAAATGTAAAATGACTTATTTGAAAATATTTCACAATTTCTTCTGCTGCACTATTTTTAGCACTCCTCACTGGTTCTTTGTTGGGCTAACCTTCAACTTTGATTAGACTAGTTCTTTATTACAAGATGACACATTTAAAATAAAAGTAATTTTTATAAAAACCAAACTTCAAACAATACAATGATAATTGGAAGTAAAAGACACACTTAAAGATTGACCAAGTTGTTTTGTACCTTTTTTGAGGCCACCATTGCTAATTCGAAAATTTACTATTTTTATATTAATATAGAATCTACTAATTGCTTTAAAATTTCTGTCTTAATTTCTTGGGTAAGGAGTTATCATTATTTACAGTTGAACTATTGTTCTGATCTTTTTTGTTGCTATCACAATGTTTTAGCCCTCTTCAGGTGTCTTGTCAATACAGGTAACCTTCAGAGATAGTTCTATGCCTGCTTCCACCGAGTTTGTACTATACCTGTGGCCCAAATTGCTCTATCAAATTCACAAACCAGCACTTTAATCCTCTAACAAGGGTTAAGCAAGCTGTATTTGTAACATTTTTTTATGCTACCATGGCTAGTCTGAAATTTTACTATGTTTATATTAGTGTAATATCTACTAAAAAGATTGCTCTATATTTTGGTCTCTATGTTGGTGACTCTGAGATTGATGGTTCAACAATTTATAGCAAGAGGAGATCCCTTGAAAAATATTCAAGACAAATTTGAACTCTAAAAGCCATTACTCATCAAAGGATGATTTTTCCATCTTTTCTCTCATGTTCAAACATTTTCAAAGACAGTTCACCAACAGAAAATTAATAAAATTTACTAGTTAAAAGCGAGAAAGGCCTTGAATGTTATTAGGCAGATAATGTTATTTATATATAAAACTGTTCATAATAACCCCACCCCCCAAGCAAATATTTTCAGTTAATGTTGCCTGTCACGTGTTATTGGACTTTATGTAATAGGTAATTATTTGTGCTAGCTTGGATCAAGGTCACAATTGTAGAGCAATGACAAAACATTAGTATTCTTCTGCTAGATTAGTGTGCCATTAGCTCATGGCAGGATAAACAGGCTTAAATCTACAATATAAAATTATTTTTGCAAAATGTAAGTGATGCTGTTAAATAGTAACAAATTAGTTATAATTAACCATAATATTTTTAAAGGCAGGGAAACTGGAAAGTGTGCAATCTTAAGTTGTGAGTGGGACATGTTCACTGCAATATAGATTTCTTCATAATTTTCATGGGAAAGAATAGGATACCTCGTTTGAAATGTTGAAAGAATCTCTGTTTAGAGATTGAAGTCAAGTTCAGTGCTCTAACTTCTGTACATAACACAATGTACAATGATTTCATTTAAATTTCATTCAGCATTGTTTACATTCTCCCTCTTCATTGCTTTGTACATTTTTTTAATATTTTTTTTTCATTGCTTCGTATATTTTCTTTCTTTTTTTTTCATTGCTTCGTATATTTTCTTTCTCTTTTTTTTCATTGCTTCGTATATTTTCTTTCTCTTTTTTTTCATTGCTTCGTATATTTTCTTTCTTTTTTTTTCATTGCTTCGTATATTTTCTTTCTTTTTTTTTCATTGCTTCGTATATTTTCTTTTTTTTTCATTGCTTCGTATATTTTCTTTTTTTTTCATTGCTTCGTATATTTTCTTTCTTTTTTTTCATTGCTTTCGATGTTTTCTCCATTGCTTTCTATATTCATTGATTTGTATATTTTCTTTTTTTCTTCTTCATCACTTTGTATATATTCTCTCTTCTTCATCACTTTTTATATTTTCTTTCTTCTTTTCTTCATGGCTTTGCAATTCTTCTACTCTCAATTGCTTCATTTTTTTCTCTCCACTTTCCTTTCTTTCTTCTTGCATTTTTTTTGTTTTTGTTTTGCTTGGAATTTTCCCCCACTTCTTAATTTATTTCTGCAGTGTCCACTTCGACATTCACTTTAACATCCAATGAATCTAAACACTGCCTTTAAATGTCCATGCTTTCACATCTGATTGAGGTGATGAGTATGTCACAAGAGAAGCACATACACACATATGCACATAGGCGGAAAAATGGAAGTCATACCATTCTTCCCATCATCCATCCATTGGGTTTCTTGGCAATAGTTTTTACAGCCATCCAATCACAGCAGAGACAGAAAAGTGTCCTCCTTGCACAATACATCAGTGTCTCCATCACTAAATATGTGGTAACTAATTACTATCATTATTGCTAAGCACATGTTAAAGAATTAGGAGGAGCAGACAGCTTCCTCCTAAAATGTATTGTTTTCACAGGGAAAAGTTGAGTGGAACAAAAGCCTAGCTCTTCAAATTCTTGGCCCATTTGCAATGCAGCACAAGTGTAGCATTGCCACTGCCTCAGGCTTACACCTGAAATGTCCATCTCTCCAGGTCCTTCCCTCCTTCATTTGGCAGCAGCTGCAGTTCCTTCTTCTTTACTTTTGCAACTAATAGTAACTTGAAGAGGTCCTCCAAAATCAAGAGACAATTGTTCAGGTCTCCATGTAACATACTTGTTAACTTTGCTTTTGAGTTATGATGAGTTTCGCCCTGATGAGCTATTTTGCCTCTTCAATTTTTAATTTTCTTCTTCCGTCTCATCATCACACTCTACTCCATCATGTCATGTTGCCAGAATTTTCATTTTGTCTCCAGCATCTGAACCATTCCTAACCCAACAATTCTTTATACTTTCTTTCCCTAAGCTCATCTTTATATTTTCATTTTTTTTTACCCTTCACAATTTCATTATTATAGCATGTTCATAATGCTGGTACCCACTTGATTATCAAAATTAAACTTGCTTTAAATGTAAGTCTACAAGATTGTATATTTCAAAATCAATTGTGCAGCATTCAGTGCTTTCAGAAATTTCTCAGCAATATCAAAATAAAACTGGCATTATGCTTATGTGGGGCAAAATTTGTGACTTGTATAATAGTTTGTTTTTTTTAAGCAATTAATGGATTTTTAATTATACATTATTACTTATTACTCTGACCGTTATATTTAGAGTGTATACTTGTTGAATAGATATCCCTGTTTTTTAAACAGTGAAATTCATACAGATTAGCCTAGAGATTGAAAGTCTTATTAAAGACAATGTGTCTCTTGATTGGCACATTTTATTTAATAAGACTTTTGATCTCGAGACCAAAAGATATTAATTTCACTGTTTAATACTGGGATATCTATTCAAACATGTTTACTTGCTAAATATATTTATAGTGATAAGGAATAATACTGTATCTAAATCTTTTTTTTTATTGTACTTTTGATATTTTTTCATAAGAAATTGAATTGCAAAATGTAATCATTAAATTAACTGTTTAATAGATCATAGGTAATATTTAACAATAAATGAAAGAACAATATTGAGAACATTGATGTTTTGATAATAGGCATTAACAAATAAACAATAGTTTTTTCTCATAAAATCTATATAACTGTAAATCAGTAGTACTCAATTTTTTTTCTCTTGGCTGCATTTTTGGAATTAAAATTTGCTTGTGCCTCACCAAATTTTATGTGATAAAAAGTACATTTAAAAAGGAAAAAAAATAACAGAGAGAGGGTCAAAGGGAGATAACCAGTGATTTAAAATCAGAATATTAACATTGATAACTCTCTCCTCTAATATGCAGAACCTAATTACTATATTCTTAATACTTGATATAATGCAAAAATATCACAATGATAAAATCGGTCAATAATTATTTATAACTATTTATACTGAAAACTCATGCATGCAATTAGAAGTAATCCATAATTTTAAATTTTGAAATCATATTTATTTTTGGCATATGAATTTTTTGAAACTGTTTCTAAATCTTTGATCGTTTTTCAATCATTCCACCTCATCTGCTATCCTCTTCTGCCACACCTATGGAGCATGTCACACTGTTTGGGAACCACTGGTATATATAGACAAACCACTGCTTAATAGTGTTAATGATTCAATTTCTGTTTGTTTTTAATAATTAGAATGATCTGTTGTAAAACTGAAATAACACAACATGGCATATCCACAAGGACAGTGAGTTTTGATGAATGCTTTTTGTAATAAATTTCATGGCAAACAAGTAAAAAGTCTGTTCAGGCAAAATAAATGGGCTCAGCTGTATAATATTTAATAGGAATAACACACGAGAAATCTTGTGTAATGAAAATTAAGTGTCAAACTTAGCCTTAGTTCAATATTATTTAATCTTTATCTAGTTGGAGGGAAAAATTGTCACTATAGAATTCTCTCGCTTAGCACCTGTAGGCATATTCTGTTGCCTCAAGAAAAGTTGCTATAAATAAACACTTGTCAACTGCTATTTCCGGTATTTTAAGCTGGAAATAGCCTACTCCCACTTTGGAACTAGACTAAACTTCTGTTTACTGATGCCATTTTAAATTTTTCTACACTCTACATGAAGTGCAACATAACATTCTACAAAGCTTTTATTCAGAAGTTTTTCTTTGATTTAGACTCTGATGACGATTTTGAAGGCTTTACTCAGGCAGATATTGATGGTGAAGTGGTTGGAGAAAGACTTTAGAATAATCCAGAACTTATATTAGGTGCAAACCACTTATATATGGACAGTAAATGAATTGACTACATGAAAATAGAAAGTTGTTTAAGACAAAAATTTGTCTTCTCACTGGATTTATTCAAACATTACAGTGAGAACGAAAAGTCCCATCAGGATTTATTATCATAACATAAAATATGCAAACGACACTATGTTAATGGCAGACACAGAAAGGAAACTGCAGTATTTCCTAGGTAAAGTAGTAAAAGGAAGTGAGAAGAAAGGACTAACCATTAATTATAAAAGAACAATATTTTTGTCAGCAAGAGAAACATCCCAAGATGCAAGCTATGGATTGGAGATGTCAAAATCAAGCAAGTACAGAAATTCAAATAATTTCTAAGAAGTGCTTGAACAGCAGATGGAAAATGGGACACAAAAATCCAAAGGTGCATTAGAGTAGCAAAATATGCCTTCCAAAAATGAAACAAAGTATTAAGAAACAGGAAAATGTTGTTAGAAACAAAGAAAATAGTTCTAAACTGCTTTGTAATCTCAATACTCGTATATGGCAGTGAATGCTGAACAGTTTCCTCACAGATGAAGAGTTAACTTGACACAAAATATATATGGTTCTACAGAAGGTTACTAACAATACCAATGACAGAGCACGTGAGCAACGAGGAAGTTTTAAGGAAAATGAAAACAAAACTAATGATTATACGCTTTTCAAATTTTTATAACTTTTTATTGCCATCACTCACTAAGCAATATTTTGTTTCTCTTTTGAGGCTTAATCTTTCTTATGATCTAAGACAATCTTTTCATATTTGTAATTAAAAAAATATCATTAACTATATTATTAAATATATTGATTGACAAAATAAAATCTCAACCAACCAAATAAAATGTTGAAAATATTTCTAATGAAAATAGATATTATAAATTAAATTTCACATGTAATCCTGAAAATTTTACAAGTATCAGTTGGTTAATACTGATTTTATGGTAAAAACAGATGAATTATAAAATCTCACATAGTTTAGAATGAATATTTTTTTCAATAGCTAATGAAATTCCTCTTGTGTCAAAGTTTCAGAGGAGCTGTACAATTAGCTAAGTAAAAATCAATCAGTTAATTCATGAAAGTTTAGAAAATTCAAACTAAAAGTTGGTTGGTGGTTTACTGTTTCCAATATTATCAGCAAATCTTGTGTGGACATTTTTATTTTTACCTTAAATATAAAGAATCATTCTAACAGTAGTAGGGGGTTATTAGAAGTTTGATTTCATAGAGAATTTTCTATCTCTAAAATTTTTTCTCTCTCTCAGTTCATTTTCACTTCTTTTACTTCCACTTTTGTGCTTCTTTCTTTCCTTCTCTCTTTTTCACTTCACCAATCAAATTATATTCCTTCCATTCATTTCCCTGTAATGATATTGTAATTTATTTTCTTCCCTTTTCTCCTTTTTAGCTGAACATTTTCTATTTCACCAAAGTTCCAAGCACTAATTTTCAAAACGGGCCATTTTTTATCATTAGAGAAATTAGTGGAACACACTTTCTGTTTCTGCAAATCAGTATATATTTATGTACTTGTAAAATCCATAATAACTATAGCTACATCTCTTTGTCAGAGAGATAATATATTTTTTCTGTTTTGTTCATTTAAATTGGCCATTCTCAACCTTTTTGCCATGGTTCCTTTAAGATCTCTACTCACTTAAATAGGAATACAACACAGAAATTCATTCATTATCAATCACCAAGAAAACTTGAACGTTCTGGTATCCTTGACAAAAGCTTAAAAAAACTGCATAACATTAAACATCTCATAAGATTGTGCTTTTTTAATTTATTATCTTCTAAAGATAAACATTATGATGGCAGTTTGCATCCAGGATAGTAAACCTGATCAAAAACAACTAGCTTATCGGTGATGTCATCTCATTGTCCCCCCACCCGGGGGGTGGAAATAAGGGAAGCAACAAGAATCAACAGAAGACTTTTCATTGCTTCACATCACTTTTCCTATTTAACCATCATTGAACTAGGAACTCTTCTGACATTTTTGAGTTTATCTATTTTTTTTTTAAGCCTATAACTCCTTTTAAATGTGCCAAGAGCCATATGGTCTCTATTGAGAATGGCTGATTTAACAAAACTCATTTTTTTAACCAATTCATATTTTCTTTGACTTTTTCTCTTTTCCTTCTTTATGTATAATATATAGTATTTTACTAGTATTTGTTTTGCTACAGTTTTTCATTCATCCATTCACTCACTGTTTGCTTGCTTGTTTACTTTATCTTTTACTCCGATCTTGTTTTATTTTCTCTTGACACCACCAACCACTCAGCCATCACCTAACCAATTGGCAGTCTTCTTTTTTTTCCTCTCTCTCTTTTTTCATCATACTCTTCTTTGCTGTCATCCTCTTCTCCCACTCATTTGCACTGCTTCTCTCTCTCACATATACAACTGTCCACTAAAGCTGTCATTTTCTTCAATAAGATCTCCATAAATATGTACTCTGTAATTACTTGGGCAAACCTCCGGGGTTTTCTCTCTTTCTTGTGTTTGCCAAGCGAACACCTTGTCCTCTCAAGTGTTTATACAGTGCAACCAAACACACTTGAATTTACAAAAGGCAATGAATTTGTTGAATCTTGTAACACTGAGTACCCAGCCTACCTCAGTTTGTCTTTGATCTTACTCCTCCTCCTCTTGTTCTTTTGATTTTTTTTGCTCTGATTGGTTGAAAATCTGGTCTGGCCACACCTATTCTCTATGTCCTCATCTGACCTTACTCCCTTTTACCCTAACACCCACTAATCACTTACATGTTACTGATTGTTTCTGCTCAAGTATGATTAAAGCGTCAACTAATGGCTTGAAAGTGAGAAGGTGGGTTCTATCCAGGTCGATGATCAGTCTGGTGATTATAGCTAAAGCCAGATTGTCCAGTTTAGTCAGTTTCTTGGTTCAGTGTAATTTGGTGTTGTTGTTGGTGGTGGTGTGTATGGGGGGAGATTTACTAGGATAGGAATTGGTTCAATGAAGGTCAAGGAGGACCTTTGTCACAGTGACTTACTGAAAGAAGGAATATAAAGCTTTTTATTTTATTTTTTTACTATTAAAATTCTAACTTATATGTATTAATTTATATTAGTATGGTTAATTAGTTACTAATCCATAACACTTGGAAGTTGAGATGGGATTAAAAATACAACTTTTGGATATATCCATGAAATTAATCCTTAAATTTGGCTCTTGAATTCTGAAAGGGACAATTTTGATTTGAAATTAAACACTATATGCCATTCTATACTTAATCATTGTTTTTCTGCATTTGATTTGAACTCTAATTTACAAAAGAAGAAAATAAGTTATTTATATACAAATAGAAAATAAGTTATTTAGACTTAGATCCAAAAGTAAATTCTCATAGGTCTGACAGTATTAGCAATTTTTTTTTGTAATCTTTAAGCTATCATTTATTTCTGAATCTTAAAATCATATTGCACTTTAATTCTTAATCAGCTAAACCTATAAATTTGCTTCAAGCACTTTGTGTTTCTATACTTTTTGTATTGAATTTTTAGGATTATTTTTGTATATTATAATTATTTGCTTACATATTAAAAGTAAATCTTTATCTGCATCAAGTTCCCTAATCCTTATCTACTGAATTTTTGCTTACCTACTTTAAACACTTGCACACTTAAAATGCTTAAGCTGCTATCTCTTAAAATAACCTCATTACATAGCACAATTTAATATTTCTTATCAGGTAGACATATTGAGTAAAGTAATGGGCTGCTTTGCCAACTGAGAATAAATAATAATGATAATGGACATTTTTTTAAGTCATGTGAATAAATAGTGATTTAACTGAGAAGTCAAAACAGTGTATAGAATAAAGATAACTAAAAGAAATGTGTTTGTAGGTAATTAATATTTATGAATGCTTTTAATATTTCCATATTTACTTACATTAATTAGTTGGCATATGGCTAGAACATTAGTATTCTGACCTTGAGACCTGCATTCCAATCTCACAAGTTGATTTCTTGATAATATCACCTTTTTGGGAAGGCAATCCTGGCATGGAACACTATTTAGAAGTACCTGAAAACCATATCGCTGGTTGATGCAAGATTTTGTGAGGGAAATTGGATAGAGGAGAATGTTTGGAAACTATTGATAGTTGTACTAGTGCAAAGTCAGAAGTTATTGTGACTATAGTTTTGAGCAGGCTGGCCTTGTTCAAACTGGTGATTGTGCTATATTATGTGCTCTCTCCCAGAAATTGTAACTAAGTTGTAGTATAAATCCACAGATTTTTTTCTGTGGGTATTGAACAAATACACAATATTCCTGAGCCAGATTCTGTGACAGGGATTAACTAACTACTCTAGCAGACAAGCATACTTGGATATGAACAGCTAGCCATACAATTTATTTACATAATCCTCAGATCATGATAAACAGAAATGTGCAAATAATGTAACGGCTATCAGTGTAGAAAGTGGATTTTTATGATTTAAATTCCATCCTTGTCTATTGCATTCATGATGTTCTAATGCCCCTGTAAAAGACACTCCCCACTCCTATGAGGTAAATAGCAAGGTAGACTTAATTCTCTAGCCTTGGGTAGCAGCCAGTCTATGAGAAGTACTACTTTGAATTCAAATCCATGGTCTATTACAAATAGAAAAACACTCTACTATCTTATCTAAGAATATATTGAAGTTCATAGACAATAAAAAAACAGCAATCTATGGAAAGTCATGATCACCTATATCTTGAACAGGCAGTGTTAAAAAAATAATAATACACATAGGGTAACTAAAATTTCTCTCTCTCTCTCTCTCTCTATATATATATATATATATATATATATATATATATATATATATATACACACACACACACTCTGTAAGCCAAAAGTTTGGGACCACTCTCTGAAATCAATAATTAGTATGTTTGATACTTTCTTTGGTTTAATTAATGCCTGAGTTAGGATGGTGGAACTATTTAACCTATTAGTGCTATTGTTAACTGGGGTAAGGAATGGCTTCTTAATTTTATTAAAACTATCAATCATCTTTCTACCATCCATCAGTATGGCTGTTTCTAACCTCCAGGAGACTGATTCATCCTGCCTTCTTGGGCTAACATTTTCTGCTAACATGAAGTGGAAAGATTATATTGAATTGCTAGGTTTGCTGCTAGGAAAGTTGGTTCACTGTATTATGCTAGACAACTTTTCTCTCCAGAATCTACCTTAACTATAAGTCTACCATTTATCCATGCTTTGAATATTACTGCTATATCTGGTTTGATGCTTCTGCTATATATTTAGAGATTCTTTCTAAAATACAAAGAAGAATCTGCAATGTTATTGGTACTGACCTGTCATCTTCACTCACTTTCCCATTTATTTAAACCTTAAGAAACGATTTTGAACTTGAAAGATTCTTTGATATCTTGAACTTTGATGGCACTGTCGACCAGACAAGGACTGTTGCATAGTGTTAGAAATAATAATCTGAAGGTAACATGTCTGGAGAATATCTTTTATATGGAAAGACTTCTTATTTCACTTCCATGATCAGTTGTTACATTGGATTTGCTACAGAAAAATAGGCATTCTTTTAGGGTTTTTTCTTTTTTTAATACATTATCCAAACAAGCCAGTTGTGGCATTGCACAGTAACAATTCATTCAGGTTCCAGCATGTTGTAATAAAAATTCCTTTTAAATCATACCAAACACAGAACTTGTTTTTCTTCAGTAGTACACACTTATTAATATATGCAGACTGTAACCATTATTTTTTTTATTTAATTTAGGATTCTTGTAATACATCAAATTACTGATGACTTCTATGCAAAATGTCCTATTGTTGAGCAAGAAGAGAAAGAAGTGTTTGAATAAAATATTCATTTTTTTTTTTTTTTGTGGAACTTTCCTAAAGCTTATAAATGCTAAACTAAACTTATTCACTTGTAATCTTTTTACAAGTTCACTTCATTTTTCTTACCATAAAAAAAATAACATCACCAATTCACCAGTTTCCATATTTGGATTGTTTTCAGAGTATTTTTTCTCCTTGAACTCGAAATCTCTCTTACTATTTTTAGATTGTTCCAAAATTTACTTACCCCAATTGCACCATTATTATGAGCTTTTGTGATCCATTACCTAGCTTCCATCATACTTTCTTTCACCCAGTTTTACAGTGTTGAGTAAGAATTTTATGTTCAGTTATGATTTTCACTACAATAAATTAAAATCATCTCTTTTCTGCTAACATTAAGGAGTATATATGCACAAAACAAAGCGCTTTGGAGATTTCACTAACATTGCACAAAAATAGAACTGGCAACTTTTACATTAACTTTTCACGCACACACAATGGTTCTAAGTCTACCTCATTCCTTAGAATCTGAACATATTATTAAATGTCGTTGTGTGTGCGTGCACGTGATTAGAAGGGTTTCTCTTTCATATGCACACACACACACACACACACACACAGTGAGTAAATGTTTGATTATTTTCTTCTATTTTCTCTTATTTAGCAATGGCATCCACAACCATACACTTGTTAAGATGTGTTTATTATGTGTCCCAAAATAAATCTGCCAAAAAGAAAATTGTTGAGTTGAATCTGGCATCCTCAATTTGGGACATTACATTCATAATCCCTCTTCTTTAAAACCTTACTACTTAAGAAGACTTTGCTTTTAGTTTCTACTAATCTGTTGTCATCAAAGTGCTTATCTTGCATAAGTGCCCCATTATGGTCCCCAGCTCCCATTCCTTACCACTAGATTTATTGTTGTTGCCTTAACTTTGAACTGATAAGTGATGAATTAAAAGAGTCTCTTTGATCTGAAGTATCTTTAGACTCTGATTACTGGCTTGTCTGGCTTGACCTGTTGTACACCCCAATGACTTAATGACAAAGTGGAGTGAAGTGGGTGGACTCTTTCTTTAAAGCTTATCAAGTCTGACTGGTTGTCCACCTCACAAGCATCACCAGCATAAATATTAAATTCAAGTTATGTTAAATTTTTAGGTAAGATTAATAATAAATTGTAAAGCTATATTAAAAAAATTCAAAGCACCAAACATGAAAGTAACTTGAAAAATATGCAATCTATTTTTAATTTAAAAGCAATAAGGATTCTGAAGATGATGGAAATGAACATTATAATATTTACAAAATTAGTGATGTTTTTATTTTTCATCAAATATTGATTTGCTCTCAACCTGTTTTTCACACTTACTTTCATATTTTATACATATATTTAAAACCATTTTGTTATTTATAGTCTATAAATATATATGAAGGTATATTGTGTCAACTACATCTGGCAGCAAGGCCTCTGATTGGGAGATTGGAGAGTATTGAACCACCTCTTTATTGCTGTGGTTCCCAGATCCACACTGACCCAAAGTTGTAGTACCTGTTAGGGTCACAGCTATGGGCAAATAGTGAAACCCTAAACAAAAACAACACTGTGAAATCATAAAAATACATTTTTATGTTGTAAAATGACCAGCAATACAATTTTATAGAATTACCAACAATACATTTTATGGCAAAATAACTGACAATACATTTTATCTGTAGGTGAAGGTATACAGTTATGTTTAAAATGTATTTAGTTCCAATTTAGGCATTAAATAACCCAAAGAGCTTTATATGCCACTAAACAAAATCAACAACGTATATTGTGTCAAAATAATGATTGTGCTTTAAAATTTCTATTCTGAGGATAAACTTCTATTTTATAGCAACCTATAAATGTATCCCAATTGTTAACGATGCAGGTGTCCTTTGTTTTCCATGCTTATATATGATGTGTTAAATAGAAATATGTCTCATATCAGCTTTATTTAATATTGGCTGAAATATGAATGCTTTATAAAGAAGCTTTACTTAAATATGGATCATACAATTGAAATTAAATAAATAGCGACATTTATACTGGAGAGGAAGTGTTGAAAGAGAATAATGTCAAGTGGATACAAAGTCTGATAGCAAGTGGAGATCTTCTTGTTCTGTGCCTTGAGACTCTTTTAGCTTGTGTGTATTTATAAAGGCATGGACAACAACCATACAAAAGTTCACTTTGTGTTGCAGAGTCCTTTGGCAACTTGCCTTAAAACACAATGATGTTTCCTGATATATCTTTTCATGTAAACACTGGTTTTCAAAAAGTGTTGCTTAAAAATCCTCTGTGAACCAATACTTCATGATAAAAGTAGCACAATTCATGTCAAATGGTACTTTACTCTGAATTCTAACAATTCATATGAAAATGTTTAAATTCAAATGTTTGTGTTGCTTCTGTATAGTGTCAGGATTAGTTTCTTTTTAACTTTGTATATCTAAGAAGTATTTTTATTGAAGACTTAAAATAAAACTTGACACTTTTGATGGTGATAGGTAAAAGGCAGCCAACTCTGTTTCATTTGACTTTGGAGTAAATTCTTTTTTATGGGCAAAACCTTCTTGTATTTGGTGTACCTGCAACTATTTCTCATGGATATTTGCCATTTTTTGTATTTGATATTGGCTTCTTGAATTTGATATGGCTAATATTTCTGATATAATGGAACTCTACATACCCTTCATCTCATCAAGCATTCCTTTTCACTGTGAAGAAAACTGTTCTATGTATTTAAAATTCTTGCTTTGAAGTTGTGAAGAAAGAGTCTCAAATAAAAAGCTGTACCAACCAATATTATTAGGTTAATGTTTTTCAACTATGGCTGCTAGTAAAGGACTTGGCAGAAAGAATTGACCAAAAGTGTAATAGCCTGGTATTTTTCATAAGTCTATGCATAAAATATTATTGGTTATTTTTTGGTTATAAATAATGATAATCTTTTCAAAACTCATTATTTAGAAAACTAGAAAAGATTTAACTTGGCCTAGACATATCATAAAACATATTTTCTATATAGAACAAAATATAGTGATATTCCTACTTGGAATTATTGTTCCTTTAAGGGAATTTAAAATGGAAAAAAGAGAAATTATGTTCCATCTTTGGAATTGTTAACTGAAGTATAAAAAACCCTTATAAAATTTGCTAAAAGTAACAAGTGTAACTTGATCATTGGATGATTGTTAGAGTGAAATAAAATCTTTTGGCATTGCTTTAGTGTTGTGTTTTAAGCCATATATATATATATATATATAATATATATATATATATTAAGCCTACAGAGGATGCTTGGAAAATAATATCACTAATTTGTTTCAGCAATAAATGCAGCAGTTACAGTGAACACCATAAGAAATTTAAATATAGCAATTTTTCAACTAGAAAACAAATTCACCACAGTTGGCTCAGCATTTTCATCAGTAAAATATTTTGAGAGTTGATAGCCATACAGGGCTTGTGACACATACCGTTATCATCGCAACTGAAATGCATTAACGATTGACTTGCCTTGCTGACATCCACTGTAAATGCTGAGCAAGTGGTGATATATGTCAATGAGTGCAATTTCTTGTGCATGGAGGAATTCAGTGATTCATGCTTTCATATCAAATACCACTTTGCCAGACTGGCATTCAGCTATAATCTATAAAAAGACAAAGTACAAGTATACGTTATTGGTTGGAATCCTCAGCATCTCTTGACATTGTACAAATGCCCACATCTGACATTGTGGGCCTACATAATAAAATGAGCTAATATTTTTGGAGTCATCCTCATGCCTGGAAATATATATAGAGACCTCATGAAAGAAATAATAACTATATTGTCAATATGAAACAGAGAATGTCAGCAGAAAATAGGAATATTTAGTCAATGTCATTCATAAGGCAGGCAATGATTCAGCTATATTTTTATGAAGAAAAGCCTACAATCTGCTTTAAAATTTTAAGCCTCTCTTGCTCATTCACTCAAGGAAGTGCAGAAAACTTCTTGGTTCAGAAGAAGGGATTTACTAAAAGATTCTGAGTTTTGTTCGTTTGATCACATTTTGAAAAGATCTTTTCATTGCCGCCCTTGTGTGTGCATTTTTGTGTGAATCTATTCATATGTAGGCCATCCTTGAAGTGGGAATACATTGGATGAGACACAAAAATTATTCTTATCCCTCACTACATTTCTGTATTCAGACAATTCAGGTGCAGGTATTGACCCTTTTATTAAAATAAGACATATGCTGCCTGAACTCTGTATGTGTATGCCAGCGCCATAGGAAAGCAAATCATGAAATGTGATTTAAGAGGACAATTTCTAGACTCTTATCAGCAGAGGGCCTATCATTCAAGTCTTTACAAATTAGACAAACAGTGAGTCAGTTGACCTGTAACTGCAAAATAATCAGCCTGCTATATGAAGGATACTTAAATTTGAATTTTTTTTTTTTCTTTTGTAAGATATCAGTCAGTTATGTACCATGCGGGATACACACTTAGGCGATCATGTATCTTTTGATACATGACTGACAAGGCAGATTTTTTCCCCCCTGCAGTAGGTTGCCATTTCTTTCAAGGGTATTAGCACGTGGATGTAATGGATTTGACTGGTATTCAAACTTGGCTCTCCGATTCCTCAATCCAAGCTGCTATCCATTACTCTACCATGCCTCCTCATACGTTGTAAGATGAACTGTTTTTTTATTTTTATTTTAATGGTTACTCAAAAGTTTAATTTTAAAAGTTTATCATTAGAACAGAGGTCAGAGTAATTTTTTTTTTCTAAGTTCATCTTATTTGGATGCATTTCAAACAGTGGTTTTTCTTTTCATTCCTTTTCTGGGTTTTAAAAACGAAAGCTTATTGTTATCACTCTTGGCTTATGAGAACATAGCCAGAGCAAAGTGCTCAGTGTTTGAGCTAACTTGAAGCAATGATATTATTTGTTGTAAAAGTGATACTTGCTTAAAAAAAACAAAAACATGTCATTTATCAAATATTATACAAAGAACTGCTTAAAGGTCTGTAGAATCTGAACAAATTGCACAATCTCTTCCGTCATGGGTAAGACGATAAACTACATTCGTATCCTGGGTAAGACGATAAACTACATCCAACAACAAGGCCTCTTATTGGGAGGTTTTGAGGAGCGTGGAACCACCACTTAATTGCTGGTGTTCCCAGGTTCATCCTTGTTAGAGTCCCAGCTATGGGCAAATAGTTAACCCACAAACTGGGGTCAAAACACTGTGAAAGTGTAAAAATATGTTTTATTACCAGCAATGAATTACCAGAAATACATTTTTGAAAAGAAATATTACCAGTAATACACTTTTGAAAAAAAAAAAATATTACCAGCAATAAAAATCTTGTCAGCATTAAATAAGACATTGAGGTTGATATACTGTAAAACAAAACCAACAATCTCTTCATCTGTCAAGTTAACCAGTTTCAATTAACTCTGTAAATTACTCAACCAGGTAAACAAAGGACATTGTCTATTAAATTTTCCTTTTTTCGACAAAGCCATTTTGTGCCTTGAGTTCCCAGAAGATTTGGGTCACATTTTATTTGAATCTGTATTATTATAGAAATCTTTCTACAAGTATTTGGGTACAGTAGTGTGTGTGTGTGTGTGTGCATACACACTATTTGCTGATCTATGACAGACAATTTTTTCTTCCCCAAAAACATGAAAATATTTCATCATGTTCAGTGCATTCATATTATGAATGGCAAATTTTAGCATGAAAGGTTTATGCAGTATAATTAGATCAGAATAAATTACAGTGAACATTTGCTCGTCCCTAAAATACCTTTGTAAAATATGCTGAGAGAGAGTGTGTGTGTGTGTATATATATATATATATATATATATATATATATATATATGAAGAAATATGGTCTTAGAGTGTGCTATATTCATGGGATAAAGTGCTCAATATAAGAGATAGAGCATGTGTAAATATAAAAGTGAACATAGAAGTCAACACTTAGAAGCGACAGTCTGTTTCATGCTAGATGCAATCGTTAGGCCATGATTGCATCTAGCATGAAACAGACTGTCGCCTCTAAGTGTTGACTTCTATGTTCACTTTTATATTTTTATATATATATATATATATATATATTTATATGACACATTAAAAATATATGTCTATGTAATCAGTTATGCAAATATGTGATTTATAATATTATCTTAAAAATGATGGAATATTATGATCAAGAAAGTATCCCTTCAAAGTACCTGACCAACTTAAAAATTAACAAAATCAAATAGGTTGATTAGTTGACATTTGTATGGCTACCATTGCTTAATGTATGTTTGAATACTCTCTCTCTCTCTCTCTTTATATATATATACGCACATATATATATATATATATATATATATATATATATATATATATATATATATATATATGCACACACACACACACTGCAGTTTTTGGAGACAGAGGATATAGAAATTGTTCAGCCAATTCTGTGATGCTTTTTTTAATAACCCTGTTCTTGCCAATTAACTGTATTCCCACCATTATCTGCAAAATAATCAAAAGTGACTTGTTTTACTTGATCTGTACTATTAGCATTTATTATTTATTAGTAGTAGTAGTAGTAGTAGTTATTGTATATTTTAGAGGTGTTTAGAGCAGTAAACTGGTTTCTAAGTCGTGTACTCTACAGATACTGGTGATCATTGCTGGCGGTTTAACATTTAGTTTGCAGAAGTACATTAAACACACTTGCCTACACAATGGATAATAACCATACTACTAGTATCTTCTTGTGGGTAGCAAACCAAGACATTTAAATCTGTTTTTCATAGCAAAAAGATGGTGTACATGATCCCAACTTCAAAATGTCTTTATAATCTAATTCTAATGAACTATTATTTTTCTGGGCCAAATAGCAATATTCATCTGCATTATATCTACAGAACATACAATACGCACAAAATTTCTTGCAAAAGATTGATTGGCACTATTCTACACTTTGTTTTACTTTTTTCATCTTCTTGTCACTTTTGGCTATAAGCTTTTTTGACTGACATATTGCTTAGCTTTGAAATGAAATTGTAAAAATTCAAAACAAGAAAGTAGTTTCAAGTGAGATTTATGCTCTCATTTCATACCCCAGAAGCTTGCTATAGCTAAACTATCTTGCCTACTGAAGTGCAACTAATAATATTGAAATACATTTAATTAACAAATTCTGTTTGCACTCTTCTTTGCAGTTTAATAAACTCTTTCTCTGATTACTCTTGAGTAAATTAAAACTTGTTAATCCGTTGATTAAAAGAAATAAGAATTTAAACTGAAAGTAAATACTATATTTTTCTTTACTGTTTACACAAATATATTTACCTGTATATCATAGTTCAGTGGATTGGGGTTAGTTTGTTATTGTTAAAAATCAGTGAGTTTTTTATTTTTTCATGTTTTAAACTTTACTTTGATGACTAACATTTTCTTTCATGATAGTAGTCATATTGCATGGGCAGTAACATCTGATCTAATGAAAAAGCTAAGGATTTTGCATGTATAGGACTTGTAAAGTCATCATCTCCTTTCTTATTATGTCTTTTCTGAACTGTCCATTTATTAATTACTGTATATTTAAAAACATATTGCCGCACAGGCTTTAATGTTATAAAATCTTGAACTTCTGAAAATTGTGAATAGGTTAGCCAACTCCAAGATAAAAACTGTTTCATGAATTATTAATATAATCCCAGTTTGTTTTCCAGTCACTGCCTTCTACATTTATAAAATTATAGAAATTTGACTCAGTGTTAGTAATATTGCTCCAAATATTGCATGGGCTAATAGAAATATTTAATACAAGCTTGAGACAAGCTTGTGTCTCAAATTCTTGTCCATGCAAATAAAGCCAGATGGAAGAGGACAAGTTTCCAAATTTAATGAAGAACTATTTGCAACAGATGAATATTTTAAAACAAAATTTTAGTTTTTATAAAACAATGATTTATGTAGTCTTCTGTATTTATCTTGAGATACATAATTAAAAACTGTTTAATATATCCTTTCTGAATGATGACCATGATTAGCTTTTTAGTGTAGCATCTCAGATAACATTTGCTGGCTTCCTGTTGCAAGTTGGGGCTATATTTAATGCACTTAATGCAGCCTACAACTTGAACATATCTTAAGGACATGCAACCAAGAAAACACTTGTCATTTGAAGTGGAAATCCTATTGCATCTATTTTTATTTAAAGAAAAAATGACCTGAGATTAAGTGTACTTATAGGCAGAGTAAAATTATCAGATGTAGTACAAAATATTGAATTTGGTGTAACAACATTTTTTGATAAAGAAGAAAAAATATTGATTGGCTTAAATAATTTTTAAAGAGTTGTTTGGCCTCTCTGATTTAAGTTTAATGTTCACTTAATTGCCACAAATTGGCTGTATTTAAATGTGCATATTTTTTGTTCATTTTAATTTTTTTCTCATACTTTCCGTTATCGATTTATTTGCCTTGTTTTATAAAGTGTATATTTTCTGCCTTACAGGTTATGTTTAATGTTTCTTACCAATTATATCTTGCAATATTTTTCTTCTTTGTAGACATTTTAACTTGTTTTTTATTATTCTTATTTTTTGTGCCATTTGACCTTTTTTGACCTGTTCTCATGTCTATTATTTATTTTGCTATGAAATTTTCTGTTTGCCTGTCTTTGAGCATATTGCGATTATATCCAATCTTTACACATTCTGTTTTTCTTTATCTACCTCCCTGAAAAGACCTACAAGTTACATGCCAAATAAATAGATTAGTTTACACATAATAATCTATGGCTGAGTGCTTTGTGCTTTCCTGTTCACCTAATTGTCCTTTCTTTCCCCTGAAGGTAGCTCACCCCCACCACAGACTAATCCTGGTGCAAAATACCTGCAATGTCTCTTAGTGCATTTACACCAACATATGCAGACACACTAAAAATTTGATATTATTCTATGAAACATTTGACTTGGCAGAAACCAATAAAAAACATTTTTTTCTTTTCTCTCTGTTCTTCAAATATTGGATTATTTCAAACCTTATTATGCAATATATTTTTATTGCACTGCCTAGCAGGCCTTGTGAGACTTTCAAGAGTTCTGTAGAAATGGCGACATTTCACCATTAGGGAGAGATATGAAGAGAAGGTAAAAGAATAACTAATGGATAAAGTTTTCTTTTTCCATTTTTGTTTTGTCTTTTATATTTTTTTAAACAAAAGAAAAAACAAACATTCATTTTGCTGTGCTTGAATAAATTATGGTAAGTGTTATCTAAATGTAGCCAAAGTAAATCAAAAGTATAAATTATTGATGAATTTCATTTTGGAATAGTCTTGAAGATTAATTGTCTGAAAAATGCACAGATGATTGTTGCTTAGCTCCCCTTGTTTTTTTTTGTTTCTTTTTTTTTTTTTTTTTACTTCTCACAGTTTGATATGTATATCTGCTTATTAATCTTAAGCTAAAATATAAATGCTTCAGTATTTTCATTTCTAAATATGTTTTAATTAGAAAATAGAGAATGCTTTTTCATGCAAATTCTCTTTGTCTTGCCTCATTTTAAATGTAGACAATAATTTAGAGAAAAAAATAACATAAAATATAACCAAATGGAAGATGTATGTGTTGTATTAGGCTGTCTAGAAAGTCATTACATCTTAACAGAAAGGATATTAAAACAAATAGAAGTTAAATTTATTTCAATATTATTTATAAAATATCTAATCAACTTCACTTTCAAAAGACCTCAGCTCAATGGGAAGGCAAATATTTGATCACACATTGAAAGAAATCGGCTCCCTCACACCTCAATAAGTTTGAAAGTGTATTTTCAACTTCTGTGTTTCGGAATGTTCTATAACTTTTGAAATGTTCTTGCAATTGAAACAAATGAAAATCTGTAGATGTCAAATCTGGTGAGCATGTCAGATATGGGAAACCCTCCTGTCCTAATGATCTTATCTTTTTGTGGGTCTGTTTTACAGAGTGTACCTTTGCATTGTGGTTTGAAAGAAGACAAAGAAAGTTTGCCAAATCGGGATACTTTCAATGTTATGCTTTATTTACCTGATCAAATTGGTGGCAATAAATGTTTTCTGTGATTGTCCTTCTATATTCCAGTACCTCATAATAGATATCACCTTTCTTATTCCATCAAGTACAAGCAAGGAATTTTGTAGATGAAGTTTTGGTTCTGGTGTTAGCATTATTTCATATTTTGTGATAATCAGTCTTCTTAATTTTCTGTTGACATGAAAAACCCATTTTTCATCAGCTGTAAAAATGAAAATTCCTGGTTACAAGACCCATATTCACAGTTCAGCTGGTTGATTGATTGACCCAAGGAAAACTTTATCAAGTATTTCATTCTTGTTTGAAGAGATATAGGTGTATTGACTTCTCTATACAATAGAAGATGTAAGCATAAGATATGTATGATTTTTTTAATATTGTTTTTCACTCAATACAAAGCCCAAGAGCCACTTAAGGTAGAGGCTTACTAAATGACATTTTTGTAAGTATGTACATGTTGGCAACAAGAGTTGCATATTATGAGGATATATAGTATAGATAAAGGCTGAACCTTAACTTGAAGAGGATAAGATTGTAGTGATCAAAGAAGCATCCTTTCAGGACTTTGTTCCACAATGCAACAGTTCTGGGGAATAATCTGTGGCAGACATGATGAGGCAGAACCTGGGACAAGCACAACTGGTTGTGACTTGCCTTTTCCCCGCCAAAAAAGAGCCCGTATTTGCTTAGCATGTAAGGCTACTGCAGTTGAAATGAAGGAGAAAAAAAGCACTTACCGCTCTGCCGTAATCCGTCCTTAGCCAGATAACGTAAAGGAATAAGGAGGGACTTGCATTGCATTTTTATGCAATGAATATGCAATGCATTATGGGACAGAGATGCAATGAATTATGGGATCGCATGAAGACGCGAGGGATTATGGGTATATGGACAGATATAAAAGCAACTAGTTTTTCCCAGTGGGCATGCTTGTAGGGACGTTCACGGCTGGCGACTGGAAAAGTCTGTTAGTGCGATTTTGAGACAGAACTCAAGAAGGAACGACTAGAGGTTGGGAGAGCTTAAATTTACTCGCTGGTTGCTGTTTTCTTTTTATTTCACCACAGAGTTGGACTTCCTCCTTATCAATAGAAGAAAAATAATGAGTATGGGTTGGATCAGTGTATGTGGCATGGCAGGTCTTAGCTGTGAAGGTTTGAACTGGTAGAATTAATGATTATAGTTTGACTGAATATCTGCCATGAAAATAGCAATATAGTAGCCATGTTTTGTCTGTGGAAAAGAGATTGTAGGGTGGAAAACAGTTTATCACCCATAAGTCTGTACAAATACTTTTGAACTCTGTTGAGGCTGCAGAATGATGATTGGGTAGCTCAAACCCAGATATGGCAGCAATTCTCTATTTTTGGTCATTAATATAGTAATAACTTTGTAAAAGCTAGAAAAGTAAGTGCAAATCAGATTGAGACAAAGGAGTTAGAGTTAAAAGTGAAACTTAACTTTCAATTTTTCTTTTCTTGCATTCTATTGAATCTACCTATTTATGCTTGTATATATATATATATATATATATATATATATATATATATATGAAGGCATGGTGGAGTAATAGATAGTGGCTTGAATTGAGGAATCACAGAATTCAAATTCCATTCGAATCCATTACAATCAATTATATGCTAATACTCTTGAGAAAGGTGTGAATCTCTCTCTCTCTCTCTCTCTCTCTCTCTATATATATATATATATATATATATAAATAAATATATAATATTTTACATATGAAATAGATATAACAATAAAAAGAGAATGTTTAAAGACATACTAAAAAAGATGAGGAAGCATTTTTTAATTTAATATGGCACAGGGCTGAATTATTGGACTGGGAAAATTGCGGCATTGTGCCAGTCTTCCTATCATAGAGTTTGTTTGCCTTAAAAATCCTGTCTTTGAATACTGTTAACTTGTGCCAGCAAGTTATATACAACTTCTCCAACTGCCAAACAGAGCCATAGCCACTATATGTGCATATATAGAAATAAGAAGAATGGATATGTAATTTATAGGCAAACATGGACACTATAAAAACAAGGTGAGAGAAAGTAGTCTGGGAGAAAAAGAATTTTGTAAGGAAAGGGAAAGTGGAATAGTGTAAAGAAAACATAAGTATGAAAAGGAGTTTATATTCAAAGTTATATCATATAACCCAGTGGATATTTTTTGTTTGCAAAAAGATAATAAAAATGATGACGAATTAAAAACAATATTTCTTTATACAGAACAACATTTTATTTATATGTGCACTCTCAAACAAAAAGTTAACTTTGTATGTAAATCCTCAAGTTTTTATTTTTCATATTTATTGTATATGCTATAATTTATAACAAATATATGCCTTATAATCTACATATAAAATCGTCTTTAACAAAACATAATTTTGTAGATGGGGAGAAATAATTGAGTGGATTTAACATGAAATGAGTGATTTAATTTCAGATTAATTTTGTGTTTGTTTGATTTTTTTTTTTTAAATGTCAGATTCAAGTATTTAAAATGTTGTTTTTATAATCAATGTAAAATTGTTAATGTATGTATTTTGTTATAAATATAAATAAGTATGTGTGGTGGAGGAGAAAAACTTGAATAAGAAAAGAAATGTAAATGAGAAGAATAAGTGAAAAAAAAGATAAAGAAAATATAAGAAGAAAAGAAAGATGGTGGAGAAAAAAAGGGGAAGGTCAAAAAAGAGAAATAACATTGAAGAGGAAAAGGAAGTATGTATAATTTTGGAGTTGGAGAAAGAGGAAGATGCAAGGGAATTGACAAAAAAAAATGTGTGCATGAATGCCTGGAAGTAACTAAGGTAAAGCCGTTTCCATGCACGCCTGGCATTCACAAGAGTGTAGAGCACTATCGATCAGCTTGTTGTCCTACGAATAGCCTCTATGACCATTCTATAATGGCACAACAGAAATTCAATAGCAGATTGAAATGTCTGCTCCAGTCTCTGCAAAGGAAGATGGAGCTGTGCTCATTGTCAGGCATCAGGGAAAACCATGGAGGTGGCCAAGGTGTTGGTTGCAGTGACGGGAGGGTGGTGGCAGCAGCAGCTGGCAAACTCAAGTTTGTGGGGCAGGTAGGATGCGAAGTATGTAGTCTGTTATACATGCTGGAAGAAAAGAAGGCCAGCAGGTAAGAATATACCATTGTTAGGAAGACGTTGAGACAGACCATAATGCCAGTGGCACCAAGTCATGACCACAATAATAATAACCAATAAAAGACCATTCTGGTAGTGGTGATGGTGGTGCTGCCATTGCAGCTACCACAGTGGCAGTTATCTCTAATTGCAGGCGTTCATTGCACCTTTTGTTGCACATTTCACCCCTTCCTCATTTTCTATTAATTTTCATCTTTCCCTTAGGTCTTCTCGCCAATTCTGCCATGGCTGCTGTCATTTCTATCTGTGCTCTCCTATTCTCTCCTTTTAACAGCCAGTCTGTCTTTGACTTGATGATTCCATATCTGAAGAAATGTAATCTCTAGAAATTCTGTCAACACTTAATATTCAATTAATAGCTATTGATACTGCCTCAGTGAAATTTATTAGGCTCTGTGCTCTACAGAGCTGTAAATAGTCTGTGAAAGTGTTATTAATAACTGATTATAGGGTTGTTGGATGGATGTGGGAGGTGTCCATGAAAGAGCAGTGGCATCTGAAAGGCTTTCTTCTCACCCATTTCTGTCTTGCCAACTCGCGCTCAACTCCTACCTAAATATGTTTGCCGCTGTGCAACTTTCTTTGCCTTTCTTCAAACCACAAAATAAATTTGTAAAATTCTTTTCAAAAAAGAAAAAAAAAATGGAAAACCACTGGCTATTACGCAAGTTTATGAGGCAGCTTTAAGCTTTGTGCTGTTGGGTATAGTTTTTGTCAAATTTGTAATTTATTTTAATTGAGAAAAAGTATTTAACTATTTGCAGACAAGGTTTACTTATGATTTTGTATTAAAGATTTTTATTTTAGATAAACTGACATTATTAAAACTTTCAATGCTGTATTATTATAACATTATTACTTAGCTGTGCTGGCTCATTTTGGGGAAAATAAGGAATTGATATTTACTCAAAATAAATGACTATAGATGTTGATAGTGCTGCCATTTTAATTTTGATCAGATACTCTGCATTTCAGAATAAGTGAAATGACACTCCCAATAAATAAATAAAAAATACATCACAAAACAGCTTTTGTATTTTACACTACTACATGGTTTAGAAATAACACTTAGTGCTAGTTTGTTTATCACACAAATGCTAAGGATTGACATTTCAAAGTGTCTTGAAAATTGACAGAAAACAATGTAAGTTTTATGAAGATGTATAAATGCATTCTCAGCTGCAGAAGGGTTAAAAAATCAGACCAGACTTCATATTTTTATCATTGTTTCATGAAGTGTTCAGAAATACCAACCTTTGTTGTTTTTATCACAGTTAAGATGAGAATGTATTTCTCAGATATTTGGACTTAATATCAAGTATGTAACGGGTAGTATTAGCAAGTTCCCAGACTAGGCTTTCCAAAAAGTATATCATTGATTCAGTAAATAAGATATTTCCTATATTATCTAAATTTGCCCACTGTCCCCTTTAATATAGTCTCCCTGGGTGACAAGACACCAGTGTGTATCAGGAACCAAGAGGAACTTGATATCAATGCAGTGTGTTCAGGTTTTCCAAGAGGATCTAGCAGATTTTATAATTGCAGTTACGTAGAAAACTTTACATAATAGCTGAACATAAGTAGATAGTACAAAGCTTATTTACGCATAAACTCAACAGGCTTGAGTACTATTAAGTGTCAGCTATACATGTATTTCTACTGGATGATATAATCCAATTGCATAGTCTGGGAACTTTCAAATACCACCTCATATAAGTTGGTGCTTGCTCAATTATTTTGATTTCTTTATCATAAATAGTTGTGAACACCATAAATACAAGAATTTTAAAAAAATTGTTTTTAAAAAAAAAAATTTGGTATGGTTTTCATTTAAGAAAATCTCTTTGAAGTTTTGTAAAGAGAAAAATCTTACTCAAATTAAAAAATAATCTTGGTTAAAAGTTGATCTTATCTGTTGAAAAACTTCCCACAAATAATCAATAGTCAATTGTAGCTTTAGATATTGTATCTTTGCAGGTAGGATCTTATGGACAGTAAGAGCTCATTAAATGTTTCATTCTTATTTTGGTAAATTTCATATTGTCTACACATATTGTTATAAACATTTTTGGAAAGGAAATTAATTTCCCTCTGTTTGTGCCATTTTATTGCTTCTCGTTTTATTTGAAACTTTAAAATGAATTCTTGGTAATATTCAGTGTATTTCAGGGACTAACTTGATCTTTGTTTTTTTAATAGTATTTCAAACAGAATAACTATAGATTCAGTACCAGAAGATTAATCCCTAGAAGACCAGAAAATGTTTCAAAGAAATGAAAAATAATTGTAAAGAATCACCGATATAAGGATAGTCCAAGTAATTTATTCAGTATGGCTTTTCTTTGATTTGGTCTTTATTAAAAATTCATATTTTTGAAAGATTGAAGCATCTTTATATTTCAGTGTTTTAAGTTGGCTTTCTCATGAATTATTTTATTATTCTGTCCAATTGCTTTTCCTATTTCAAGATGAAAGGAGTTTCAACCTTCAAAATAACATCCTATTAATATAGGATAAGAGCTTATAGCATTACTTAAATCTAACAAAAAGAAACAAACTTTGTTTTTGGTATTCAGAAAAATTATCCAGCATCTAAAATTAGTCATCAATTTTTCAGTCTCCATTATCAAGAAAACTACATCTGAAGAAAGGTCAACAAGTATAGTGAAATAACCAATGTACTGCTTGTTTGAGTTGCCTTTAAATTCTGATAACCAACTAAAGTGACTATTCTTGAGGAAAACGACATTCTTAAGATGCTTTTGCTTTTCCTGGATTATAGAATTTGTGGATTTCAGATCCACTCATCTTTTAGACAATGTCTTCATTTTCTTCACAGAAGAGATGTGTACACTGGATTAAGATGTTGCTTCAGTCTCAAGCCGAATGATCCTATAAAATAACATTAAACAAGCATGATTAGAAGAACCAGTCTCTCTGTTGTGGTATCTAAATATCAAGGTGGTTTTGCAAGCAGTTGGGAAAGTGTGGATTCATAAGTAGATTGTTTGATATATTGCACTTGGTGACATCATAGAAGAGAAGGATGCAGCTTGGGGTGATGGTGATGGAGAGTGAAAAAGGTTGGCTGCTAAATGACTAACATTTATATTGTGCGTTCAATCAAGTTTTACTTTATCTGCTGATTCTTTATCTCATCTACAGGTATCAATTTTTTCTGTTGTATATTCTTTATCTTTTTCACACAGACTTTATTCAAGTGTATACTGATTCAGGTCATTTTTATGACAGAAAGTAAATATATGATTAGAATCACAAACATTGCGTTGTTTAGACTAATTGTTTATTTTACTTGTTATTTCATGCCAGCTAGATACCCCAGAAATTAACTGAAAAAAAATTATTTGAACAATTGTCATTGACCCTGATAAGGTTTTGAGCTACAATAACAATGACCAAGTTTCCAAGCAATTGAACCTCTTCTTTATGTTGTTGACAGTGTAACTGCATTGTTTCCTGGGATCCATTCCATTGCCAAACTTCAAAGAAAAATTGACAGTTTCTGCAAACCATTATATAGGTTTTTACCAAGCAAATTGATAAACTTACTTTAAGGCAGCTGTTAAAATCATTTGCTTCCCCTTTCCAGTTTTTTCCTGTAGACTTAGTATCCTTACTGATCCATAAGTATTATTAATTAATCCTTGAGTACTAGTAAGAAATCAAATATTAATTTGTTTTTTGATAAAGGTAGAAAGTATTACATATATCCACAGCTTTTTCAAAGCAGTTGTATCTATAATTAATTAAATGGTTTGTCTTTTGACTATGTTTGAAAATTCTGATAATATTAAAGTCACAAAAATATACAGTTTCCTCTGAAAGTAAAAAGAAAAGAACATGATAGATATCAACTGTAGAACTCATTATTATTGTGTTGTCTCAAAGTAAATTAGATAAATGTATTGAATGAGTAAAACTTATTTTTCAGCTGTGCAACATTTTCAATATCAATAAGAATTTTTCAAAAGCTCATTATAGTTTTAAAATTGTTAAGAATTTGGTGAAGAGCATATAAACTATTACAAATTTAGATTTTGCTTTGATGTAGTTCTGTGAAATTGTAATTTTAGAATGGATAACATGCACAAAGAATTATATATATATATATATATATATATATATATATATATATATATACACACACACACACATGCACACACACTTGATTGTAATGAATAATGTTCTAAATACATATAGGTATATCAATAATTTAATTATCTAATGATAAAAAAGCATTTACACAAAAAAATATTTTTAAACTGGATATCCTCCTTTACAAATGAACCTAATTTTGTGATGAATGTGAATCACACATACATAATAAATAATGAATCACATTAGCTGAATAATATACAGTGAAATATTCAAATTAAACTTTAGCTAATCACTACATGTTAGGTTAAATACTTATTGATCTCCTCTCATAAATACTGTCTACATATTACAAATTAGCCTCCGCATTCATGGAGTTACTGAAAGTGAAAGAAAATGAGAAAGCATTAATGAGGATAAAGGACAATAAAAGAACAGGATTCAGAAAAACAAGATGGCAATTGATATTCCATTTAAATTTTGGAACATTGTAGTTGACAGGAAAACAAGAAGTCAGAAGAAATTTTCAAAGCTGAGAAGAAACTATTAAAATATTAGAATAGAACTTATGGTTAGATCTAACTATTTCAACAGTAAATGATGAGACCTAGTTGCCAATCTAGTAATTTACTTAAATTCATGAGGTCAATACAAATTACCATTAGTAGAATTGTCATGAAATATTTATAGAAAAGGCAAAGGGAAGCCATGTTACAATGGTGAGGAAATGACTGAAGCTGATCTTTCCAATCAGGACAAATAACTTTACAGATTCTTCATTAGATATTGTCAAGCATCTTGAGATACATAAGCACCAGACCAGATGTGGCAGCAATATTTAATTCACAGATGAATGGTAGATTTATAAACATGCAAGATGAATTCTGTCAAAAAAAAAAAAAATTGTTTGTTGCAACACAGTGAACCAACTTTTGTAGCCGCTGACCTAGCAGTAAATTCAATATAATTGTTCCCACTTATGCTTTTCATGATTGTTCATGTGTGTGAAAGTAAGCATGCATACACAGAACTCAATAATATATGGTGGCAAGTATAAATCAGAATAACATTGTCAAGGAAACTGAAATAATTGGCTATTTTAAAGTATTTTTAGAAAACAAACTTCTTTTTTTGTAATATTCTTTCTGTATTTTGTATATTTAACTTTTCAACATTTTAGAAAGAATTATTGTTTATTTTTAAATTTGGATTTTAACAAGGCAATGTTCAATGCTGGGAATCATCTGCAGCTGTTATCATCATGGTAATAATTTGAAGAAAAATATAAAAGCATTAAGGAAGAAATGTGTAAATATAGAGCAAAATTTATTTACCTTTTTCCCTATAGATTTTTAATGATTTTATTTTATTAGTACAATTATGTAAAGTACAATTAACTCTGTTTTCTTTCTGAAGTCATTGCTTCTAATTATTTATAAAAGATAAATAGTCATATCCTGCAAGTCACTAGAGAATAGAACAGTTTTTGAATATCAGCTGGACTGATGCAACTTTAATACAAGGTTAGTTATTAAGCCTTAAGTAACAATCTATATTTGGCACAGAAGATCATTTTATTAAACAGTGGTTGTTTTTTTAGGTACACTCGCTTTGTTTCTTCATCTATTTTTTTTTTTGACAAATCTCTTCCCCACCCCTGTATCAATAGGATCTATCCTTGAGAAATATTGTTTATCCTGATTGGTATGTTAAATGTGGAACAGACAAAAAGTAACCAACTATATATATATATATATATATATATATATATATATATATATATAAGGTGTATTCGGGCAGTAGGTATTCCTCCAAACAAGTTTGATTAAATAGAACTGATAGGGTCTGTCTGTTTAATTTTTTATTACACTTTTACAATTTCCGAATAAGATGTTGAGTATTATATGTTTGAAGTTGTGGATAAATTATCTGAAGTTCATATTTTTTTTTTTTTTTTCTTAGAGTACATTCAATTTTACAGTCATTATTAAGAGATGATGTGGTGTCTGTATGATAGTTTTAACTCCTTCATCTACATCTTGATATTCATTTGGAAGCTGGACTAATATGTGTACACATAAGTTATATCATATGCACTTCAAGATATCATTTCCTGTAGTGAACAATATCTTATTTAATGTGGGCTATTTATTTTGTATAATAATAGCGTCTAAAGTTTTGAGTTTTTCCTTGCAACTGGTGCTATAGAGTATTTTGGTGTTGTCAACTAATATTTGTCTTATGTTAATAGTTACATTTTGGTCATTAATGATGTGTTGGCTGATGCATGCACAGATTTCATTAAGTTTCAACAGGTGACTGGTCAGTCTGCATGAGATTGCAGTGCATATGTGTCCAATGTAAGTATTTAATGTTGTTTTTTATTATTAGTGTTGGAGGGCATGAGAATTTATAGATAACATTATTTTTATATAGGGGGTATTCATGAGGCCCAGTGTTATTGATGATATTTAAGTTAGATGTAAACTTTTTATAATAGATGACAAATCTTAGGTGCTTGTTAGGATCATTGAGCAATATGTACCAGTGAACTCGGTTTTAAATTGCTTTTTCATCCTGTTTATAATTAGAGTGCATTTGCTTACAATAGAATAAGTTAATAGTGTGTTTATTCTTGTTCGCATCAGGAAGGACGTCATTTTTGCTAAATTTCTTTAAGGCTAATTTTATTTGTTTGTTGACAATGTGTTTAGGGAAATTATTGTTGATTAGGGTTGGTTTAATGTTACCAAGTTCCTTATAGAATAATATGTCTGAAGAAGAGATTACTTTGACCCTGTAAATAATGTTTTTGATAACAGCTATTTTGTATCTGAGGATATTCACTTTTATAGTTAAGTAAACATGATTTTCTGCTTGTGGGTTCTTTGTAAAGGGAGGTGGTAAATCTATGGCTACTGGCATCAGTTCTATCTAATCAAACTTGTTTGGAGATATATATATATAATATATATGAGTGTTGGTGCTAATAAAATAGTGCCCGATGTATAATAACAACAGAGCTATTATTTATATTAATAATAAATATACATTTTATTCCTCACCGGTAACACAATTTTGAATTTCATGCTGAAAACCCCAATCAGCACCTGACTTTTGCGTCGTGCATGAAACTCAGATAACTGGTTTATTAAAATGCTTATGAGTTTATATCTTTAAAGAATTCCATATAATTTAAAATAAGCAATGATTTAGCAAATCCATTATCCAATTTTGAAAGGCAAGCTTCAAAATGTTTAAAATGTCAGGCAAGCTTCCCAAAATGTTCTGGACTGTCAAGTTCCTATTCATATACTGTGATAATTAGCATTATCTCACAATATTTATTGAACTTTTCTGTTGGCAGAGTAGAAAACCTTTTTAAATATTATAGAGGAAAGATTTTTTTCTTTGTATTCATTCTGCCCTCTTCACTCACCCCATCAACTTTGATGGTTTCTCTTCCGTAATATGTTCTTTATAAACAGCAAGCAAGAAAAGAAAAACTGAAGATGTATTGGAAAAGGAGAGAGTAATAAAGAACTTTACCAAATACAAAATATTTTTATGAACCTGGGAGATTTTATAAAATAAAGAGATAAGAGATAAAGAAAGAAAAGTCTTATGTCAATATTTGCAATAATATATAGGACCATGTTAAATGCATATTGACATACTAAAGAAATTAGTTATGGGATAGAAGGACTTATGTATATTTGTGTGTGTATATACATCTTTTTTATGGAGATATATCAAATCATAACTATATATATGTGTGTGCATATATATATATATATATATATATATATATATATATATATATATATATATACATATATACACACACACACACACACACAATTTTTATGAATACTTACATACACACACACACACACACACACACACACACACACACACACTTATAGATATCCTAATAGATTTATGATATTGAAAAAATGCAATTCCCTTTTGGTTTTCTTGTGTTACGCTTTCTTTGGAATTAGAGAGTGCGCTACCATTTATAGAGGCTGGGGTTTTGTGGTATTCAGAATTAAACTACAGAAGTATAGGGAGGAAAGTAATGCCCAAAACCCCTCACAGGGAACTTAAAAGAACTTTCAGAGAATAATAAATACTCTTACTGTACAATGCTTGTGTTGGGGAGATTCCAGTGGTCAGAGAGAGTTGGAGAATTTAGCTGTTAAGAAGCTTTTCGAAAGTTTGGAGATTTAGTCTCTTGTACTTCTTCCCTCCCTTCGCCACCTTACTTCTCTCTCTATCTTTGTTTGATCACCTGTAAAGCAGTTCTGAGGTTCCTTACCAAACATGGATGCCATGTTTGTATAGTTAAATATTGATTTTTCCTGTTGATGTAAATTTTTTCAAATAACATTTGGTTCACTATTTTTTTTTGTTGATTGGCTAGTTTATTTGCTTTTAAAAACAAGTTCAGTTAGATGACCATGTACGTAGCTCAATAAGAGGCTTCAGAAAGACAGTCTTTTTTTCTTCTTTTATTCATATTTTGTTCAGCTTTGGCTATACAAATGTTGTTCTTTGACAAATGGCTTTTTTCATGCTTATTTGCTAAGTTTTCATCTTTGCAAATAATCATATAATTGTTTGTGTGCCAGAAAGGCATCATGTTTGCTATTTTTTACTACAAATATTTGATTTAAAGGCTTGAAAATTGGAAAAAAGACAACCGATTTCATATTTGTATATTGAAGAAAGAATTGCACAAAATGGAAGTTCATGATGCATGTAGAGGTTTACATACCAAAATATTAGTATTATTTAAAATTTGCTTGTGTAAATGTAGGTAAGAATTTATAGCACTGTAAATTTGTTTAACTTGAAAAATGAACATTTTTTTTTATTTGGGTCAGAAACTATATTTGTTACATTTGAAATGTAAAAAGAGAAAAACTAAATTTTTCATTTGAGGATATTTCAGATGCATGCAAACATCCTCTGTTCAAATAGTTCCACAGCTGTTTTTTCTATTAGTGTCCATAAATGGTTAATCTTGTTCTCTTATATCTATTTTATATACATTTTTGTTTAGAAGAGAGGTAGACATGTAGTACTGACCCATGCAACTGACTTAAATTTATATTTGGCAATATTAAAATCTTTTTAATAGTTTTTATTTATTAAAGTAAAATATATACAAATAGTATCAGAAGAACTGTAATGTTTACAAAACCGTATAACTCTTACTTTGATGGTAACTATAAACGATGACTTAATGAAAACATTGAGGTGGGTGCTGATGATTTAGGAAGGCTTGCTGTCACTCACTCTCTGGCACTAAACATCTGAACTGAACCTGTTAAAATGTATGAATATAATAATATAAATATAAATAATCGATCTCATTAGTATTAAACATTCAGATTTTTATTTTTTTAGCAGTAACCATACTGATAATATCTGATCAGAAGAGATTGCTATTTTTAAGATCTGAAAAAATCTCATTTAAATCTGTCAGCATATTTCTTGTTAACTATGTATCATATTGAAACTCACGCGTTAATGCTCTTCAGAAGAAGAAAATGTATGAAGGAAGGATTGTCTTTGACACACTAACAGATATTTGGTGTTCTTTGGGGGGCGGGGAGGTTCTAGTTACTGTAAATCAAAATTGTTGAAAGAGGGGGAATGACTTGATTGCACATCTAAACCTCAATCCCCAGAGAGGATTGATAATATATTTGTAAATTATTAGTTCTTACAAAGTTATATCTAACTTGCTCTGTGCAGAAAATACTCTGTAATTTTATTTCATTGTATCCAACAAGATTTATGTTAAAAAAAACCCAAAAAACAGGAGAGTTATTTCACTATTGTCTTCTCTTTTATCTGATTGGAAATAATTCATTAAATCCAAAGAAAATAATTTGGGCGGGATCATTTTAATTTCCATGACTTCAAATCTTACACCAATAAAATTTTTTAAAAATTTGCTACCAGCATGTGCTTAAATGTAAGATTGTAAGCATTTCTTTGTATAAATTTCTTTGGTCTAATCCAAACTTGGTACAAAGTTTGAATTAAAAATCAATCAATAAAAATCATATTTACTACAAATGACTTTTGAGATGAGCATAGTTTTCATTAAATCATTGAGAATTGCTTCTTGTGATCAATCACTTATATAATTTGTTTTTGCATACAGCTGTTGTTCTCTGTATGTAATATGTACTCAAGCTTAATTTAAAGGTCAAATGGGAGCAGACATGATTTAGTTGCACCAATCTTTTCAGTGGAAAAGTATTTGTTTGTCTTCTGAAATCAGTATTTGAAATTCAGGCTTTTACCTGTATCTAAGCATGATTACTGCTGGAGCATTATCTTACTCACATATCCCCTATTCTATATGAGTGGGTAATCATTTATTTATAGTGATCATATGTCTGTTAGTCTGTATTTCTTAAACACAGCACACACATTTTCATGTCTATCCCATTCTACTTATGCTTCTATTTAACTTCATTGATGTGACATCAAATAAAAGAAAGCCAGCGTATTTGCTGCCCTCTTCCTCTTTTAAGATCTTTTTCTCTAAACTGCACAAAATTCTGAAATTTTATGAGGATTTTTTCCTCTCCTATGATTGTTCATTAATTTAAAGATGCATGTCACTCACATCACTCACTATCAGATTTAATGCACAAGCACAGCTGAATGCACTGTCAGTTTTATATGTGAGAATCTGTTGTGTGGGTGGATGAAAGAGAAGGCCTGACATGTTATTTTCTTCAACCTTTTTCCTTTATACACGGCTTCTACTCTATAACATACCCTTACTTCAATAAAGATCTTAGAGTTAGGCCTTTAATAACAGAAAGTATTTCAAAAAGGGGGGAAAAGAGGTAATGTAAAAAAATAAAATAAAATCAACTCTACTATAAATATTAAACATTGAGCAATTTTCTTATATATTGCATTCTTATTCTCCCAGTTATTTTATTTATCAATTTCTTTCTGGGGCCATATTCCAATATATATATATATATATATATATATATATATATATATATATATTTGTGGCAGGAGAGTTAAATAGGTTAATCACAAAAATTAATTGCCCCTCACAAATTACTTCAAAGCATGGCAAAAAGCTTGTCTTAACTTGACCATAGTGTAATTCTGTCATTACAGGAGCCATGATTAAGAAAATTTCTTCATTTCAGGAATGGATTTTTACTTGAAAGTTTACAAAAAAAGAAAATCAGCATTCATTTAGAGCTATTTAATTTTTGATTTGGAGTCAGGTGTTGCAAATTTGTAATTGACCCAGTACTCAAATTCATCAAGCTCTATTTAAAAACATTTTGGGTTAGATTTATCTACAATTGATTTTCATTAACTAATTTAGTTGGATGTGAGACGTGTGTGTGTGTGTGTGTGTGTATATATATATATATATATATATATATATATATATATATATAACTTAGATTTCCATGATTAAAAGTGATTAACATAATTATTGTATGATGATAATTATAGCATATATATATATATATATATATATATATGTATAAACATATATTTTGCAAAAAAAATAAAGGTAATTCTGGAAGATAACGTTTTCAAGGCAAGAATTTATTGTAATTCAATGCTTCATATCAAAAGAGTGAGTATTAATTTTAAATAAATAATTTTATTATTTTACACATTAATATTGTGTTGTTGGCATTATATAACATTCATCAGTCTTTCATTCATTGATTTACCTGTTTCAACTCTAACATTAGTTGCAGCAGTTTTTATTGCTCCCAGGGATCTTTTTTTTACTTTTTGCTCGAATATTCTTTTCAGTTCTCATATACATCTTTCATAACAATGGGCCACAAGTTTTCTATTAGATTTATATATGGAGAGGTTTGGGGCCATTCTATTAATTTGGTATCTTTGAAACCATTTTTAGCAAAGTAGTCAATAGCCAGCTTTGTAGAATATGAAGGAGCATTGTCTTGCATGAATATATTCTTTCTTTAGCTTAAAGCTTTTTGATTTATGACATGTACTATTCAAAAATCATGTAACTTGTAATAATTCTTTGCTTTTATCTCAGCACTATCATCATCTTTGAAGGTACATATAATTTTACTAGCTTCAGTACTTACCCCAAAATATTACATCATCTTTCTCCTATTGTGTTTTAAGTCATGTCAGTTACCATGAAGGCCAGCCATCAGGTCCATTCATTGTTGCTCAACATACTTCAGTAAGAATTGCTGTTAGGAAATAAGTTTTCATTTATGACTTTGTTCATTTTATATACTTCTTTTTGTGATGTTTACTTAGTCAGTGATTTGGATGTTTTCAGGTTTTTAACCAATGTTCTTAATATTATACATCATTCCATTCTTTACATTTCAGTTCATTCAAATATTATCTTGCTGATCAATCTGCTTTTCTTGCTTATTACCCTTTTAATTATTTTTTTCATATCCCTTCCTATTCTTAAAGTTAGTTTTTTCCCTTCTTGCCAATATTTTGAAATTCATTTTTTTATTTTCTGATCTCAGTTAAACATTTCACAATTTCCAAAGTTCTGTTCTTGTCACTCATCACATAATCTTCTTTATGACCAATGCCAAACTTTATATATAATTGGAATCTGCCAATTATCAAGTCATCCCATAAGTTTTGTCCAAATTTTGAATAAAGAAAACAAGTGACCAAATGTTACATTTAATTACAGATTCAATCAACAATGTATTTTCCCTGATTATCTATGATTCCTTCCATCTATTAACAAGCTTACTAATTCCATTACTGTAAAATTCTTTTGGCTTTGATTCGAAGAACTCACAAATGTCAGTTTTAACCTCTTCCTGTGTTACAAAAGCTGTTTCTTCCAAATGATTCTGTAAGCCACGAAACAAATGGTAGTCTGAAGGAGTAAGGTCGGGAGAATAAGGTGGATGAGGAATTTTCTCCCAACCAAGTTCTTCGATCTTTTGTGACGTGATTCTTGCCATATGTGGTCGCGCATTGTCCTGATGAAACATCACCCGTTTTCAATTCACTAGAGCAGGTCTTTTTTTCCTCAAAGCTTGGTTCAAACGCTCTAATTGCTGACAGTATATTTGAGCATTAATTGTTGCATTAGGTGGTAAGAATTCAAAGTGGATTATTCCTTGGCAATCCCACCAGATTGAAAGAAGAACCTTTTGCCCATGAAGTTCCCTTCTCGGCTGTGGCTGGGGTCCTTCCCTTTTACCAAGCCACTGTCTACGACACTTAACATTTCGAAAAAAGATCCATTTTTCGTTGCCAGTTACAAGTCTATCCAAAAAAGGTGAAACAAGTTGGCGAGAATGGAGAGAAGAGCAGATGTCAACTCGGGATTTGAGGTTGTTTTTCATGAGGCATCCATTTACCAAGTTTAGGAACTTTTCCAAGTTGTTGAAGATGATGATGAACAGTTGTATGGTTTGAACTGAGAACCACTGCCAATTCCTCAACTGATAAAGCAGGATTTTCTTCAAGGGCTGCTTCAAGAAGCTTTTCATCAAACTCAACTGGACATCCAGTTCGATCTTCATCTTCAAGGGTGAAAATCTCCACCTCTGAATTTTGCAAACCATCTTCTGCAAGTTCTTTCATTCATACATTCCTCTCCATAAACTGAGTGAATGTTTCTAGCCACTTCGGCTGCTGAGTTTCCTTTCTTGAACTCATAAAGCATTCTTGGGTACTTCCATATTAGCAGGGTTTTAACCAAACATAATTTAATTTTATTGTTTCTGAAATAAAATTTGATCAGTTTAAATGTTCAGCTCCATTAGACATTATAAAATACTCTTTAAATTTTGTTCATTTTAACAAAAAGTTAAAATTTGGACAGAACTTAATATTTATTAATTAATCACCTAATATTTTGGGAAAAAATGTTTCATTCTCAGACAAATTTGTTTTATTTGTTTTTAATATAGTAACTAAGAAATTGAGGCACCTTGAAATGTCCAAGCGGTGGCTAACACCACTACCAGATGTATGAATTGATAATTGGACTCGTTTTAAGCTCAGAAGGGCATAAAAAGAATCAAGTTCAATGTATAAATATGTCTGAGCTGTTTTTTTTTCAACATTATTTTGGATGTGTTTA
Source organism: Acanthosepion esculentum (assembly GCA_964036315.1). Taxonomy (NCBI): domain Eukaryota; kingdom Metazoa; phylum Mollusca; class Cephalopoda; order Sepiida; family Sepiidae; genus Acanthosepion; species Acanthosepion esculentum. Next base: position 66,124,884 of record OZ038480.1, on the reverse strand, counting down.
TTCATCTGTGTCTGGGGAAAAAAAACAAATTCATTAAAAATGTATGTTGTAGCATACCTACAGATGATAATGGGTATGTCCCCATTCACATAGATGCAGTAGTAAATACTGTATGTTAGTCTGCAGTTAGAGATTCATTGTGGAATTCACTTGACTCACTCCTAGCAGTTGACTGCTACTTTTACTCACCACTGGCAAATCTTATATGTGTTGTTCATGTCCTAAGTATTATCGTTCATTACCAACCTTCATGTGATTATTTTATCTAGTAACCTTCCCTAGGTTACAACAACGTATATACACTGTAATTACAAAACAGAGCAAGAAAAGGCTTATGGAAGCATTATTCTGCTTAGAATAATTGATACAAGCATAGTGACTATTCATAGTCCTCTACAAATGAAACAGTTCTCCAAACGAAGGTAATCATAAAACAAGGTAGATTATTCCCAATTACTTTATTATATTCTCCCCCATTTTATTTTAATCATACAGGATAAATTTGCTCCATTCTCCACACATTTTCTGGGTTCTGTTGGAACATCTTGGTAGTTTGGTATTGTGAGTAGGATCAAGACTCTGGGTTTCTGGGTCTGAAGCCACACTGGGATTGATTTTCTCTCTCTGTCCTGAGTTGGTATAAGCAAGTCTTCTTCTACATGCAGGTCGTTGCGATTCTGAAAGCAGGTCTTCCGATTAGGTTTGTGGATGGGCTCATTCTGAGCAAATGAATGATTGTCCATGTATGGCTCACTCTGGGACTTTTAGAATTCCAGAGACAATCTAGACTCCATATCTGATGCTCGCAGTCTGTAGATAAATCCCATGCTGACAGGTTGACCTTCAACTGCAGTGGAAGGATCTTGAGATGTAGGCTCCTCCTCACAAACTATATTAGAACTGTTCCAGGGTTTGAGAACCACGAAGGAAACAAAGTTCCCACTGAACTTCTTCATAGAAATGGGAGAAACCTCTTGTGAGGCGTAGTGTTTGTGGCTTTACATAGGAGCATTCTAATGGCACACAGATTCAGGGAGTAGATCTTCCCAGTAGGTGATCAGAGATTTGCAGTTCGCGGTGGCCAGTTTCCATATTATGCCATTATACCATTCGCTGAGGTGTCATTCAACTTGTGGCCACTCCTTGTTCACAGAGAAATTGTCTGAGCTGCTCAGACATGAAAGATGCTCTACGGTCTGAATGGATGTAAGCTTGGAACCCCAGAAATGGCAAATAAAGAGCATAAGCACTGTATCACTGAATTTGCTGATATTTCCAGACAAGGAAATGCAAATGGGAATTGCGAAATATTCGTCAACAATGGTTAGCATGTAACAATTCCTATTTTTCAATGGTAGGGGACTCTTGAAATCTATGTTTGTCCTCTCAAATGGTTGAGTGGCTTTTATAAGCATCTCAGTTTTAGGCCTGAAGAATTGCAGTTTGTGTTCTGCATATATTCTACATGATTTTACTGTATTTGTTACGTCATCCATGGAATATGGTAGATTTCTGGTCCATACCACATGTCATCCTTATTCTGCTTGGGTGGGACAGTTCATTGTGTAGGGTACGAAGTTCATCCATGTTTGGTATCATGCTACATACCTTTGATAGTGCGTCTACTGCGGCATTCTCTTTACCAGATCAGGTAGATTGCATCAAAATAAAAACAGGAGAGTTCAAATTTCCATCTCGCTATTTTGTCCTTAATTTTACTTGTTGTTCTGGTGTTAAACATGAACTCGACAAATTTCTGATCAGTAGTCTAAAATGTCATCCAATTAAATAGTGCTTCCATTTTCTGAGTGCTTTTTATAAGCTTCTTTTTTAATTGCTGAGTGTTGCTGTTTCGAACGTGACAAGGTCCTTGGAAAACCATTAACAGGGTGTTCAGATTGCCTTAAAGAAGCAGCAGTTGCACAATCAGATGCATTTGTCATCACCACCAGAGGAATAGCAGGATCTATAACCATAATCGCTCAGTTGACTATATACTTTTAAATGCCTCCATTGCTGTAGAAGAAAGAGGAAAACTATCTGTTTGTACCAATGGGTGTATTTTGTTTGAAAAAGAAACAATCCATTGGGATTAATGTGCAAACATGCCCATAGCTCATTTTAGGTCATGCATATTATTAGGAATTGACTATTTTAGTAGAGTTTTTAATCATTCTAGATCTGGTGATACAGAACATTTGCTCACGATGTACCCCACTAAATTAATGGTGTCTATGCCAAAAAAGCATTTATCTTTATTTGATGTGATTATATTTCTCAATGGCCTCCATAAATTGTTTCAGATTACAATTGTGATCTGCATGGTTATATTTTCAATGTAGGCAAAAGTGCCTTCCAAGTTTTCATTGCTAATAATTTTGTCCATAATCTGCTGGAAACAGGAAGTGCTGCCATCCATTATTCTGAATGGTATCCTTTTAAATTGGTAGAGGTGACCATTTGCCTCAGAATCTGTGAAGACTCACTCTACTGGTTTGACAGCCACTTGGTGATAGCCCCTTTTGAGATCTAGTGTGCTGTACACTTTGTATTTGGTAATTTTGCTTATAATTTTGTCTACCTGTTGTAATTGGTAAGCATCTAATAGAGTAAACCTATTTATGGTTTGAGAGTAATCAATTACTAGTTTCTTTTTGCAGTTCCAGAAGATGTTACTAATATCTCCATGGAGACTCACTCATTTTGGTGATTCCTTCATCATGCATTCTTGTAATCTTGGTTTTTATAAAATGTTTGCTCTCAAGTGAGTACTGTCTCGACTTAATCACTGTAGGCTTGCAGCCTGGAGATAAATTGTTGAAGAGTGATGGGTACTTAATATTGACTGCTGTTAGGCCACAAATGCTAAGGACTGGTTGAAATTGAATGATGCTAAACAAAATCGTACTGCACTATCATGAACAGAGGTTCTTCATTATCAAGAGTTTGATGTTCCTATATGAAATATTCTTTAAATGTAAGCTAACCCTAACCCTACCCAGTCACTTGTGATGGCAAAGATGCATTTGCCATAGACACCCAAGTAGAATGGAGGAACATTTTCCATTGATTAACCTTCACAATATTGAAATTAATATAATTACCGGAGTTGCCACTGTCAACAATGCATCAATAGAAATGCCATTAACTTTAATAATCTGTATTATACTTTTTGAAAGACAGTACGGGGACGCATCTGTTATAATAGCTACCATAAAAGAGGCAGAAGTTTTAGAAAAATTATTTTTAGATGTGGACATACAGACTTTTGAAAAATGTCCCAACTTTTCCACATTTGTGACACCTACCCTCTCTAGCTGGACAAGAAAACTGCAGGTGTGGACTGAGCCCACAAAAGTGGCATTTATGACCTGTGGAAGCAGCAGTGATAGGCAGCTCTGAAGGGTTTGAAGTGTCTGGAATTTACTGGTTAGAGAAAGAAGTCACAGAGGAGGGACCTGGAGAATTATACACATAAGAAAAGTGGGGAGGACAAGAAGAGTGTATGTTCAGTATCAGAACTGTGTCAGACTAGGTAGAACATACTGTTTTTGAGCAACCTCAAATATATAAGCCTGCTCATAGGCTGTTCTTAAATTAAGACATTTGTTTTCAAGAAGTTTCTGTTTTATCTGAGCATTCTGAAGCCCATTGATAAAGGCATCTATAATGTGTTCGTCTTGAATTTCTTCAGCATTCATTGGCCAGAAGTTGCAATCCTTGCTTCGGGTCTGTAATTCTTTTAAAAAATTGTTCCAGTGATTCACAATTTTGTTGTCATCATGAGGCAAGTAGATATCATGAAAACATTTCATTTTTGGTATATAGCTTGTAGTACTCCAACAGCCTCTTCATAAGTAGAACATCCATAATAATTTTGTATATCATGCAAGATATATAATTCATTAGAAGTTCAAGCTTGTTTATTGGCCGGTTTGGGTTTTCTGCATATAATGTTTGTAAAAAATTTTAAAACCTCTCTTGCCAATGAATCCAGTGTTATTCAGAATTAGGAGTATCCAGTTCCACATCAAATCACTGTGGGTGCATTAGTTGTTTCATGCTGATTCTAAGCAGAATAAATTGTAATAACAAAAGAGAGCAAGAGTAATCTTCAGAAAGCTTTATTCTGCTTAGAATAATTGATACCAGCTTAGTGACTATTTATAGTCCTCTACAAATGAAAGAGTTCTCCAAAGGGAGGTAATTATAAAATAATGGAGATTACTACTGATTACTTTATTATATACATGTCTATGCTGGAGAAACGGTTAATAAGAAAATGAAAAATATAGTATTATATATACAGGGTGTGGTGGATAAATTGTCGTCTAAATTATGCAAAAATGAAAATAACACAGATATATTTACCAAAATTACACAAAAATATCTTGAAATACTAAAGAGTAAATTTATTCACTAAAATTACCATTGGCTTTAACCACGGCCTCCAGATGGCTTCGGAATCTCCTGCAAATCTTCTGGGTTAAGTTGGTGAATGTTGCCATAATCCTTGCCATCAGTTCATCTTTGGTATTACAAGGAGTTTTGTTGGGGTCTCTTGTTCAACTGTGCCCCATAATTATCAAGGTGGTCTGGGGAGTGAGGTGGCCAGATGTAAGGGGTGATGTGGTTGCAGAAATTGTCTAACACCTGTGACTGGGTTTTCCTGCTTGTGTGGCATGGTGCAGAGTCCAGTTGCCAGACATAGGGTATTCCAGTAGCCACCCTCTTGGCCTAGGGCAGCACTACCTCCTCAAGGCACTCAATGTAGGCCTTCGGGTTGAGTCTGAGGCCCTGTGGAAAGATGATTGGAGGCATAATGTCATCATTACTAGTGATCACTCCAAACACCATGAGGTTGACTTGATATTTGGTTTTCATCACTCTCAGTACATCTTTTGGAAACACAGCATCCTCTACACTGTCCTTAGATAGACACCCAAACACTCTGAAATGTTCATATTGGATCTTCCGGCACAAATGCCAAGCAGTACAGCATGCAGTTTCGAAATTTCTGGCGGAGTGAATTGCATCATAGTACTTTTTTTCTCACAGTTAACCCTGCTGTATTGTGCAGTTGGCAAAAACGAACAACATGCATGCGCAAAATTCAAAATGTAATGGTGACAATTTACCCATCACACACTGTATTTTTCCAAAATAACTCCAAAGTTGGAGAATAAAATCTCACACTACCAAACAATTTATTGTAACTATTTCTAATAAAAACAATTATTATAAGTTGAAATTCACATGGTTAAATGAATGATATATATCCTGACATTTTTACCAACATCAATTGGTTAATAGCAATTTTATTGTGAAAGTATTTAATTGCAAAATAAAATCTGTGATAGAGTACAGAAAGTTGGAAATATTTTACTTCTTATATAAATTAATTTTCTTTTCCAATTCAATATTTAATTTACTGACTTCAATAACTGAACATTTTCTTTTGTGAATTAATCCACTGAAGTTGGTATAGTTTCTGTAATTTTAAAATTGTCTTTTTAAGAGGCAAACAAAACTTCATATTTTTATTGTTCTGGTAAAACTTCATATTTTATATTGTTCTGGTCATGTAAAGAAATTGTCCAGTGTGCTTGGCAACCAAAAAGTTTATATCATTAGATATCAGTTTTACAGTCTGTCTTAAAGGTATAAAATAATACCACTGAAAGATCTATAACAGTCATGTTTGTACTCTTTGCCACTGCCTAAACAGACTTATTGCCTTATATAGATGGAGAAGCATTCCCTAGGAGTCTACTAATGGATACTACCAAGTAATTCACAGAAAGTTCAGGATATGATACATTTTAAACAGCATATAAAAAATTATCAATGTCAATACATAATATTTGATATCTGTCTGTTCTCAGCAATGGATAAAGGTATGATGAAATTATCTACAACTGTACTGCTATCTATTGTAGGACACATTTTGCCTACAACTTCAAAAATCATTAAAAATCTAAAAAAAAAAACAAACTGTCTGTCCCTTTGACCTTAAAAATGTATAGGTTTTTCTCTCCCTATTTTTAATACACAAACCTCCTCAGATTCAGTGTCTGCAGTGATTGTCAATAGAAAAACTCATGCAGAATTCTATAGAAGCAACAACTGTATTCTTGTTCATTCTAAAGAATACGAAGAATGGTATCTTGCCTGCAGCTCTTTCTGAGAGAAGCTAGGAACTAAAGATTAGAACCTTTGCTAGTCAAAAGAAATATACATAATATATTCAGAATATATAAACCTAAAAAAATTATTTATGTTAGACACGTGTGTGTGTGTGTGCGTGTGTGTGTGTGTGTGTGCTGAAGTATCTGTGATAGTGATGGTTAGCAGAATATTGTTAGTTTAATCTTCATTCAGTGCCTTATCATTGTTGCTTTGTGACAGACTAAGTCAGGCTCAGTTAAATGTAAGTGTGGTTAAAGAGAAATAACATGAATTGTTTTCACATCAATTGTTTTCACGAATACTGTGCGCATGCTTAGAAGAGATTATTTGAAAATGTTTTTACCAGATTCAGCAGGATTTAATTTTGTTACCGAGGCTTGGTGAGCAAGATGAAGAACAACAAAGTAGCAGGATTAGATAGGATTGTAATTAGAGATTCTGATGGCTTTAGATGATTTGGAGAATGATAAGTTCAGCAGAGTAATAGAAGAAATCAAAATACCTGAAGACCTCAATAGATCAGTCTACAATGCACTGCCAAAAAATCAAAAAATAATAATAATAAATAAATACAGGTGCAAATGAAGTTGAACTCTACTAGACAGTAAACTTGATGATCCATATTAGTAATAATTAGGATTACAATTGTTAGAGTTCATAGCAGAAGTAGGCCAACAACTATGTTGCTTTGTTCAAGATGCTGCAAAAGAAATGCCATTTTCATGATTTCAGAGCAAGCAAAAGTACAATAGATCTATAGTGAAGTTTCATAGATTCTACAAAGGCATTTGATTAAGTGGGACTCCTTGAAATATTAGTAAAACTTGATTCATATGGAAAACAGGTTGCTTACAGAGAAAGAACAAATTAAGTGGATACAGAATACTAGAAAGAGGTATATGACAAGCATATTTTCTCACCAGATTTATTAAACTTGTACTGCAAGATGTTTCTTAAAGGAGCGAAAAATTATTAACAGATGAAATCATAACAATATGCACTCTGCTGATGGCACTGTTTTCATGGCCTATTCAAAAATAAAACTCATCATTTGATGAAAGCAAGAAGAATAGACTAACTGTAACAAGGTGGTCATCAGTAAAAAAAGAAAAAAAAAAGAAAAAAAGTGACCTAAGGTGTAAGTTACATATAAGGATGTAAAAATCAGAGAGGTGCTTAAATTTGACCCTCTGGTTAATATAACAGATGATGGAAAATATGAGATGGAAATCAAAAGGTGCATAGCAATACCAAAAAATTAATTTTCAGAAATGAAGCAAAATATTAAAAGATTAGACGATGTCTTTAGAAACAAAGAAAAGGCTGCTGAATGGCAGTTATATAACATTTGATGATTACTCTTCACAACTTCCTGTCTTTTGTTGCTCTTTAATTTTTGCTTCTTTACCACCTTTCTTTATCTTTGAGGTTTTCGTTTTATCAGTTGAACCACATCTTCATTACTCGAAATCTTTAGCTATGACAAAATTGTGCCATATTTGCTTCCATAAAGGAGATTAGGTCAGTCAATTATGATGTGAATCTTAATGCTACAATTAATTGCTTCATTTTTTTTATATGGAATATAGATGTTATTTTTTACTTTTCTCTTAAGTTAGTCAAAAACCTTATTTAAAAAAATATCATCACTCAATCTTTAAAATCTACAACCCATTAAAAATATTTTTGTCTTATTCCTTGTGTGTGTAAACAGGGCCTCTTGTTTCATATGGTTTATATTTTCAAACACTATATTCTTGTTTCAATATTCTGCTGCCTTTGTCTTCTTGAGACATCTTTGATTCTTGGTCAGCCTACTTGTCCAGCTCTACAAAGGACAGCCTGCCTCTTAGCAGTGTCTATAGAGATGACCAACCTACTTGTGAATGTGTAGAGATGTTCATTGCACACTCCAACATGTCACCTATTGAACAATGGAACAGTTATCTGCCTGCAGTCAGTGTTTGCTGGAATTGTTGCTTAGTGTGGCTCAATAAGTGTGAAAGACTATTCTTACCTTGTACCTTGATGATAGTCAATAGATTCACTGCTTTGTTTAAGTGTGGTCATTACTGACCATTATTGACAGAGTATATTGGCTGTTGGTGGTGGTTATGATTTGGGCTGCTTATCTTGTCACTTTTCTTGATTTTCGATTCAAGTGAGTCTGCAAGCAATCACTTGGAGAAGTCGACTTTGTAGATAAACTTCAAATGTTACACTTTATAGGATATACTGTTATGAAATAAGCAAGATGATATAACATTAATATTTTATAGGAAAATATATGAATACTGAAAAGAAAACTATTAAAAGAATGTATGGAATAGTAAACTGATATATATTACTAAAATATTTGCACTAATAACAGTTTATAAGAATATATCACCTGTGTGTGTGTGTGTGTATTTAATTTGTGCATGTAGGTAGGTATAAAATGCAGATCAGTACAGCATTTAACAAATGTTCATTTAACTGATTCTTGCTCAATGTAGTAAAATGTGCATCCTGGTTTATGAAGCATTATTCCATGAATGTATCAATTGATGGATATATTTTATGGACCTGATAGCAGGAATTTAAGCTTGTGGAGTGAAATTTCTAAGTATATAGCAGTAAATGAAGTAGAGGAAGAAGGCGTAAGGTACATTTTATTGTGTTTTTGTACTTGGATTGTTATCCCTCATCAGTTTATTGCCTACATCTGAATTCTCTCTCCCTATTTTATTTTTTATAGTGTGTACACATAAATACATACACATAATTAACCTTTTTATTATAACTGCTCATGTGAAATATTGCCTACCATGTAGCGAACTGACAGTTGATAAAGCAGCTGGAAAATTAGATTGCCCATATATTCACTACCCTGTTCTTTCTTTCTGAACTATGTACTGGTCTTCTTATCATGGATATAGTTAGGATGAAGGGAAATTTTTCCAGATGCAAAGATGATTGGGTTCATGCTGATTTTAAAGGCATCAAGAGAGTGACAATAACAAAAAAACTGTTAAGCCTAGTTTGATTATTTTACCATAATGCCTCCTGTTGTTTTACCATAAATTATTGTAAATTTTAAAATGATGATTCTCTCAGATATGATATTGACCAGGTTTAGCATTAACTCAAATCTTGTAGCAAATTGTCATTTTTTTTGTGTCTCAATCTGCCAATACCTCAAATATTTGGTAAGAAAATGAAAACATTGTTAGTGGGTGGATTCATTTTCAATACAATCACTATTAGAAGTTTTTTTGTTTTTTTTTTAATAAAAAGGAACTGCTTAGTTATTCAAAGGATTAAAGAAAAAAATAACAAGGGAAAAATAAATAGCAAGCAAATAATTATGTTGTTGGTTTCTCCATTAGCCATTTTGAAAAATTAATGAAGTCCTCAAAAGAGTACCAATTGCTCCCTATCCCATCCTGCACATTTTTCTTTTGCCCTTCTGCCTCCACTTCAACCACTCAACACCTCGACTATTGAAAACTATACAAAAGTTTAATTATTTCAGGAAAGCGCTAAGTCATTTTCTAGTATGGTTGTAGTAGTTAATGAGCATCTAACAAAATCAAGATATTATTTCATGAAAGAATATTTACTTTGGACTGTTGACAACAAAATCATTTTTACTCACACTAAAGAATATCTTGATTTACATGGAAAATATATTGTTGCTTAATTACACCAAAAGTTGAGGGTCTTCGTGTTGTGAAAGTCATTAGAAGGAGTTTATCAAACAGGCATTGAATATATGACCAGTATGTGCGATTCTAGGATAAAGTGGGTGGTGATTCAAAAATGTGTGTCTTTACTATAAAAACATGAGGGACTTGGAGTATGTTTTGATGTAACTGCATGTATGATATATTTTGTCTTTGCATATGTTGAAATAAGAATATCTATTCAAGAATATGTGTTCCAGATGTATAATTGTATGCATGTTATTTTTTTTTTTTAATCATTTCACCCCAAGATGCCCCTAAGATGCATGGGGTTATTGTGAATGAAAGGAAATGAGATGTTAGTGAGGAGATAGAACAATAAAGGAACAGGATTTAGGAAGACAGAAAATGGCAATTGACATTGCATTTAAATTTTTGAAGATCATAGGTTGCAGGGAAACAAGCAACTGGAAGAGAGTTCCATAGGCAAGAAGTGCAAGAAAAGAAAATCTTAGAATCGAACTTGCTCTTACATCCAGCTAAAACAATGAGACCTAGTTGCCAAGCTAATAGTCCACTTAAATTCATCAAGGAGGAAAGCTATTTTGAACAATTGCCATGCAAATATTTATATAAAAGACAGGTAAGCCACATCATAGAAAGTGGTTGGTTGAGATTCCAGGTAAGGACTGATAACATTACAGACCCTTCTTTGGATTTTGTCTAGAATCTCAATACAGATAGCAGGAGCACCAGACTAGATATAGCAGAAATATTCAATGCACATGTGAGTGGTAGATTTATAAATATGCAAGATGGATTCTGGCAAGGAAAATTGTCTGGCATGACACAGTGAATCAACTTTACTAGTATTGTACCTAGCAATTGATTGGATATAATCCTTCCACTTTATGTCAGTGGAAAACAAGTGACCAAGAAGGCATAATGATTTGCTCTTCTGAAGGCCAACATCAGCCATGCTGATGGAGATCAAAATAGTTCTCTATGATGACTAAAAGATAGTAGTTTCGTTTTAAAGGAGTTAAAATTTCTTATCCCAATTAACAACTGATTGGAGGTCATTTTCCAGATCAGCTACCAGTTTTGTTTAATGGACATGCCAGAATTAAGACAGGGCTAAAAAGTTGTGTCATCAGCATAAATACTGAGTTGGGAACTGATGACATCGAGAAGGCTGAGGATGAACATTGTGGGTCCAAAGATAGAGCCCTAGGGGAGCCTGACATTAATGGTAAAGAATCTAGAAGTGTGGCCATTACATGATTTGTTAAGTAAGATTAGATAAGATCATTTGTAAATGTTTCAGTATTGTATGCGAGTGTGTGTGTGTATATATATATATATATATAAAATCATTTATTCGAAAATTATAACATAAAAATGTTATAAAATAACTACAAAAATTGCCATTTTATTTCAACACTTCTAGTGTATTATCAAGTGATGGTGTAAAGACACGCACATATACACACATACATTGATAAAGACAGGCACATAAACCCACCAAGAAATATTTAAATTTGAAAGTGTTATTAAACAAATTCTAACATATTATTAAAATATAATTTAGACGGGCAAAGATATATAAATAAAAATGGTTGAATAGATAAGGCTTAATATAGGTAGAATAGAAAATCAAATATTCATCAATTAACAACATAAGGAAAAAGGACACTAAAATATAATAAAGTAAAATGTTAAATGGAAATTAATCAAGAGAATAAAATGTTAAATGGAAATTAATCAAGAGAACTCGAACATGTAATTCCCTATATGCCCTTGTATCTATGTCTTAATGAAAAATTTGAAATAATTAAATTTAAAAAC